>OU696696.1:154504621-154507121 GCA_916050605.2 Platycheirus albimanus | reverse complement strand
TATCTATATCTATATCTATATCTATATCTATATCTATATCTATATCTATATCTATATCTATATCTATATCTATATCTATATCTATATCTATATCTATATCTATATCTATATCTATATCTATATCTATATCTATATCTATATCTATATCTATATCTATATCTATATCTATATCTATATCTATATCTATATCTATATCTATATCTATATCTATATCTATATCTATATCTATATCTATATCTATATCTATATCTATATCTATATCTATATCTATATCTATATCTATATCTATATCTATATCTATATCTATATCTATATCTATATCTATATCTATATCTATATCTATATCTATATCTATATCTATATCTATATCTATATCTATATCTATATCTATATCTATATCTATATCTATATCTATATCTATATCTATATCTATATCTATATCTATATCTATATCTATATCTATATCTATATCTATATCTATATCTATATCTATATCTATATCTATATCTATATCTATATCTATATCTATATCTATATCTATATCTATATCTATATCTATATCTATATCTATATCTATATCTATATCTATATCTATATCTATATCTATATCTATATCTATATCTATATCTATATCTATATCTATATCTATATCTATATCTATATCTATATCTATATCTATATCTATATCTATATCTATATCTATATCTATATCTATATCTATATCTATATCTATATCTATATCTATATCTATATCTATATCTATATCTATATCTATATCTATATCTATATCTATATCTATATCTATATCTATATCTATATCTATATCTATATCTATATCTATATCTATATCTATATCTATATCTATATCTATATCTATATCTATATCTATATCTATATCTATATCTATATCTATATCTATATCTATATCTATATCTATATCTATATCTATATCTATATCTATATCTATATCTATATCTATATCTATATCTATATCTATATCTATATCTATATCTATATCTATATCTATATCTATATCTATATCTATATCTATATCTATATCTATATCTATATCTATATCTATATCTATATCTATATCTATATCTATATCTATATCTATATCTATATCTATATCTATATCTATATCTATATCTATATCTATATCTATATCTATATCTATATCTATATCTATATCTATATCTATATCTATATCTATATCTATATCTATATCTATATCTATATCTATATCTATATCTATATCTATATCTATATCTATATCTATATCTATATCTATATCTATATCTATATCTATATCTATATCTATATCTATATCTATATCTATATCTATATCTATATCTATATCTATATCTATATCTATATCTATATCTATATCTATATCTATATCTATATCTATATCTATATCTATATCTATATCTATATCTATATCTATATCTATATCTATATCTATATCTATATCTATATCTATATCTATATCTATATCTATATCTATATCTATATCTATATCTATATCTATATCTATATCTATATCTATATCTATATCTATATCTATATCTATATCTATATCTATATCTATATCTATATCTATATCTATATCTATATCTATATCTATATCTATATCTATATCTATATCTATATCTATATCTATATCTATATCTATATCTATATCTATATCTATATCTATATCTATATCTATATCTATATCTATATCTATATCTATATCTATATCTATATCTATATCTATATCTATATCTATATCTATATCTATATCTATATCTATATCTATATCTATATCTATATCTATATCTATATCTATATCTATATCTATATCTATATCTATATCTATATCTATATCTATATCTATATCTATATCTATATCTATATCTATATCTATATCTATATCTATATCTATATCTATATCTATATCTATATCTATATCTATATCTATATCTATATCTATATCTATATCTATATCTATATCTATATCTATATCTATATCTATATCTATATCTATATCTATATCTATATCTATATCTATATCTATATCTATATCTATATCTATATCTATATCTATATCTATATCTATATCTATATCTATATCTATATCTATATCTATATCTATATCTATATCTATATCTATATCTATATCTATATCTATATCTATATCTATATCTATATCTATATCTATATCTATATCTATATCTATATCTATATCTATATCTATATCTATATCTATATCTATATCTATATCTATATCTATATCTATATCTATATCTATATCTATATCTATATCTATATCTATATCTATATCTATATCTATATCTATATCTATATCTACATCTATATCTATATCTATATCTATATCTATATCTATATCTATATCTATATCTATATCTATATCTATATCTATATCTATACTCTATATCTATATCTATATCTATATCTATATCTATATCTATATCTATATCTATATCTATATCTATAT
>OU696696.1:154218545-154504121 GCA_916050605.2 Platycheirus albimanus | reverse complement strand
TATCTATATCTATATCTATATCTATATCTATATCTTATTCTATATCTATATCTATATCTATATCGGAGCATGCAACAGTGATAATTTCAAAGAATTTCACCTTAACGTTGCCGCCCTTTATTTTTCACAGTGTAAGTTTTCGTTGGAATTTTTTTTTGCACTAAATATTTCTTAATTATTTTTTTCTTGGTTTTCTTCCAAAACCTTTTTCATTTTAATTGCCTTTTCTAGGAGGTACCTTTTTTACTTGCTCTATAGGGCAAGTATTGGTTTCGTGCAGAAAAAAAAAATCGAGGTTTTAATCAAACATGACATTACGATGATAGAGAAGCCAAAAAAAGTGGTTTTCGCCATACCGTCCGTCGGTCTGTCTGTGCGTCTGTGCGGATGTGCGGATGTGCGGATGTGCGGATGTGCGCTTTTTCACGTCATGCTACAGCCTAAACGTTTTGACGGATTTTCTTCAAACTTCATATATAGCAGTTTGAAGAAAAACCATTGTCGAGGTTTTTTTTATTTCGTTTTAGCCCGGCTCAAACTGGTACCTTTCAAGTAACGGTTTTTTTCAATTTAGATTTTCTCGAAAACGGCTCTAACGATTTTGATTAAACTCAAAATTTAGCTAACTTTATGTATTTCGAACAAAACTGCGTTTTTTGTTTTTGGCTTAAATAGCCGTAACGAAAATCAGGTTTTAACGGTTTTTTTCAAATAGCCATAAGTTCACAACGGCTTGATTGAATCGACTCAAACTTCGTTTGACATAGTTTTTTATAGTTTTCTATAGGATGGTTTAGTAAATTTTTCACTGAAGCCTTTCTAAATGGTAGCTCCCATACAACGAGCCGTTGAGTTTTAGCCAACTTTTTTTGGTTTTTTCTAATTTGCTCGAAAATGGCTCTAACGATTTTGATTAAACTTTGTGTGTTATATTCTTTTAGTGTTTTTAAGAGAACTGCGTTTTCAGTTTTTTGCTAAAAATGCAAATAACGGAGATCTGCTCTTAACGGTTTTTTTTTTAATGGCCATAAGTTGTCAACGGTTGCATCGAATTCACTCAAATATTGTTTAGTATAGTTTCTTTCAGCTTCCTATCAGATGGCATTAATTTTTTTTCAGTTTCTTTTTTTTTTAATGGTGGCTCCTATACAAAGAGCCATTAGTTTTAGGCCAATTGTTTTGTTTTTTCTAATTTACTCAAAAAAGGCCCCCACGATTTTTATGAAACTTTGTATGTAACATATATAGAATACTTCAAAGAAAACTGCATTTTCAGTTTTTGGCTACACATGATAATAGCGGAAATTTGATTTAACAGTATTATTAATTTGGCCATAAGTGGACATTTGTATCATTTACAACACCCAAAAGATGACATCATAATTTTAAATATTAAAGGTTTCTTAACGTTAGCTCCCGTATATCGGTTTTTCCAGTTTTAGTCAAAATTTTTTAGGTTTGACCAAATTTTTCAGAAAATAGTTGTTCTCATTGATCGAAAAGTTTGTTTTCATCGTACTATTGCACCCACAGAGCAAGTACGTGCGACCCAGTCGTGCATTTTATTTTAATTTGAGTTGAATTTCTTCATTCACTTTGTTTTTAAAATTTTTTACTTCCTAGGGACTTCTATTTGGCATTTTTTTTTTAATTTGACTTAACTGGGATTTTTTTTTTTATTATTTCACTTAAATAGGGTTTTTTTTCACTTAACTAGGATTTTTTTTTCACTTAACTAGGATTTTTCGGTTCCTACGCCCGTACTTCCCTCTATCTGTTAGGTTTAAAACCTTGTTGCCTACTGATGTTTTAAGTCAGGTAGGTCTACTAATTAATGTTTGGTTCCTGATGCTAGTCCTTACTTATCGTTTTCAGGACTTTGAATGCACTTTTTATGTCACGTATGATTTCTTATACAAAATTTTCCACGATAAAATGCTAGGTGTAATACATCACCGTCACTGCATTTGTTGTCGTTAGTAAAATTTTAAAAAAACACACACTTTGATTCGATTAACAAATTTGTATCAGAGGGTTTTTTTAAACCCTTTTTTTCTGATAACGTCAATTTGCCTTGCAGTAGGGTTCAATTGTACCCTTTTTAAAATTGATTAAACTGCAATTCACGATTCACTGTAACACAAAAAAAATCAGGTCTCTGCTCTTCGGGCGCCAATTAAGTTTTTAACCTTGGTTAAGGTGTTTTTAAAAAAAACTTTATTCAATTTTAACTTATCACTAACTTATTACAACCTTATTCGATCGCGTCCGAGAATTGAATACAAATATTCTTGACTTGAATTAGTCATTTTCAAAGAGATACATAATTTGACTTGCACATCATCCGATGTGAGTCTATCTTAAAAAGAAATCCAACGACTTTGGATGTCTGTGGAATTTCATAACATCCGAGAGAATGTTTATGTCTGGTGAGTATAAAAAATGGGGTACGGATTGCTATGACTGAATCATGCAAAAATGGGGTTGTTAACTGAACGTTATCTCCAAGCATACTTCAATAGGAGGAATAGTATTATTATCCATCAAGGTATAATATTACTGAATACTAACTATTCACGTAATGGTATTCCTAAACCGCTACAAGAAAAAACTCTGAAATTATTACATGAAGGCCACTGGGGTTCTTCGCGTGCAAAGCAATTTGCACGACGCTATATTTGGTTCACAAATATATATCAACAAATTGAAGCTCTGTCTGCCAGTTGTAAGATTTGCCAATCAGAGGGTCAGAACCCAGCAAAAGAGTATAGCAGCTGGCCTCAAACAAATGAGCCGTGGAGTCGACTACACATCGATTTTGCCGGACCACTTCACGGTCGCATGTGGCTTATTTTGGTTGATTCTCACTCTAAATTTCTCTACGTCGTGTCAATGCCTTCTGCTACATCAGAAAACACTATTATGCCCTCCGAAGTATTTTTTCCATTGAAGGTTTACCCAATTCACATCCGCATAGTTTGTGGAGTTTTGCAAATCCATCGCCATTTATCATGTTCAAACTGTGCCTTTCTATCCAGCATCAAACGGGGAAGCAGAACGATTTGTACGAACGTTTAAGACAGCGCTTAGGAAACATCTGGCTGATGGTTCATATCTTGTACATGCGGTTCATATTCTACTCAGCACCTTTCGAACAACTACAAATTCACTCACACAGAAGTCTCCATCGGAATTGCTACATGGTCAGCATTAGCTTTGTATGTTAGCAGCACTAGTTCCTGAAGCAACGCTCACACAATTGATAACAAGCAAATTTGAAGTGGGTCAACATGTTCTGTGCCGCCAATATCTCAATAGACAGTAATGGAGGCGTGGAGTCATTGAACACGTTCTTGGAAGAAACACTTACGAAATTAAAACAAAGAACGGTGTCTGTCGCAGACATCAAAACCAAATGCGTCTTCTAAAAGACAAATTCAATGCTGAAATTGAAAATCATGAAGGTAACATTTCTTCTAAATCCCATAATTCTTTTATTTCTTCCCCTAGACTAAACTCCATCTCTTAAAGTGAAATAGAAGAGGGAGAAAATCTAGATGAAAAGTTAATCTAAATTTGTTCGGATGCACAATACCAACCAGTCACAATGGATGTCGGTGACTCGGAGGAACCTTTACCCGAAATTGGTACTGGTATATCGCCCAAAGTAACAGCAACCAACTCACCGACACTAATAAGACGATCCGAGCGGTTGAAAGACGTGACCCCACCAAGATACTTTATGAAACGAGGTCAAAAATAAGCGGGGAGAAATGTTATAACAATACTATTGTATACTAATGTGTTATGTAATATAAAATACACTATGGCAACTCTTTATCATAATGTTATTTATTGATTGACTTTTGTGAAATAAATTCAGTTTGTAATCGATCATAGCCTGTAGCATTTCTCTTCTCACAGTTACAACATAATCTGAAGCACTAATACCGTTTAAAAGCTTGTAAGCATCTTCACGCAAGACCGATTTTAAGTACCGAAACTTTTGAGCACCGGATAAATTAGTTCTGCAATCTACCATTTGCAAAAACACATCACGAAAAGAAGGCCACTCTTCATAATTCCCGGAAATGGTGTAATGTGCATAGGCTGAAGCAATACATTTAAATCAGCTTTAATACTGCTAAAGGAAGCCGCGTGCCCTAATTTATCAAGAAGTTCGGTCTGGGAAGTAACTAAATCTTTGGGTGAAGTGTCTGGAGCTTAATCGCGAACCGGAGCTTATTCTTGAAATTGTCTTAAAGAACACAATTTGCCGTAATATATTTCGATTCAACGACCTCAAACTCGGCTTCGGGATCCCCGTATCCCTCCTCGGCATGATAGGTAAAAAGAGACTTTCGCACAATTCCTTCCATGCCTTCTCCAATCTTTCTAACCGCACTTCTAAGTCCAGGACATGGACATTTTCGGGAATATTATGCGCGAATGAAAAAACCCTAGTTTGAGCCTTAATAAAGACCGCGTGCTTGTTTTAAGGCTTCCATTATGAAATTCACGTGTTTCAACTACCAATCTCAAAGCAACACACAAAATCGCAGTTTTCAGAAAATAAAGTTGAATTCCACTAACAATCAATCACTAGTTTACACAAAACAACAGCAAATCGAGCCAAAAAAAAAACATCTTTACCATACAGCAACAAAATTAAGGAGTCAAGCAACCACTGACAAGTAAAACGAGAAAATTTTACAATTCAAAATATCCAGTCGAAAAGAAGGACTAACTTTGAACAGCAATAAATTTTTTTTTAAATGAAAACTAAATAGTTCAACAACGTTATAATTTATTCTGTCAAGACAATTTAATTTGCGGACTGTATGATGTTTCTCCAACGGTGGCTGCTAACAGAAGAGATCGATTTATTTAAAATCCTCTTCGATCGGGCACATTTAGTTTATGTAGGCATGTACTTACAAATGTAGCTTGTGCATAACAGTGAAAAAGAGTAAATAGCAAATTAATAAAACCACCAAAACGGGACCATTAGTGTTTAACCGAGTGTGAGGTCACACAATTTGTATATAAAATAAAACGCACTTATAGATGGACATGGATGTTTATAATGACTTGAATTTAGAAAGAATGACAAGAAACTACTTTTTTGGCTGGACGTTGCCAGCATAACATAACATTCTGCCCCCATTAAAGTTGCCTTTAATTTATAGGTAATTTGGATATTTTTACGATGGGACGTTTGAGTTCTCCCAGTTTTGTACGCAAGGTAACAGCTCGCACCATTTCATCTTTTCCTGGATGTACTGCAATTATTCGTCCAAGAAGCCAAGACGTTGGGGGTAAATTTTCTTCATGTACAAGGACTAAATCGTCAACTGCGACATTATTATGTTGTCTTCTCCATTTAGGACGTTGGTTAAGTTCGTGTAGATAATCCCGTGACCATTGTTTCCAATATGACTGGACCATCCCCTGAATTTGTTGCCATCGGTTTAGTCTTTGTGGGTTTGTGTCTATAAAACTTTTTTCTGGAAGTGCGGTTATAGTTGAACCTATCAAGAAGTGACCCGGAGTTAAAGGGTCCAAGCTGCTAACATCGGAGTCGCTGATTTGAGATATCGGTCGAGAGTTGAGAATTCCCTCAATTTGTGTTAGTAGTGTGGCCATCTCTTCAAACGTAAGCACAGCATCACCTATTACACGCTTAAGATGTGTTTTTACTGCCTTTACTCCGGATTCCCACAACCCACCAAAGTGGGGTGGGGCAGGAGGAATGAAGTGCCACTGACATTCGTTTTTAGATAAGAATTTGGATACGATGTTATTGAAATCTGTTGATAAAACCATCTTGCAAAGTTCTGAGAGCTTTCTTTTTGCACCAATAAAATTGGTCCCATTATCGCTGTAAATTCCGGCTGGAACTCCCCGCCGCGCAATGAAACGTTTTAATGATGCAATGAACGCATCCGTTGTAAGGTCGGATACCATCTCCACATGTATTGCCTTTGTACTGAAACAAACGTACAGTGCGATGTATCCTTTACTTGTTTTTGCACCTCGACCTTTGTTGAGACGAATTTTGATAGGACCAGCGTAATCTACGCCGCAATGCAAAAAGGGCCTGCTTGGGTGGACACGCTGATCCGGCAGGCTTCCCATAAGTTGTTGTTGTTTGATGCGTTTAAGTCGAAAGCAATTCAGACATTTGTGTATGTAATAACGAATTGTATTTCGTCCCCCAATAATCCAGTATCTTTGTCGCATGATTGAAAGAAGGAGGGTTGGACCTGGATGCAAATAACGTTAATGATACTGATCTATCAAGAGAGACGTTATAAGGTGTTTCTTTGGTAATATGATTGGATGCTGGACGTCGTAATTGCATGATGAATTGTGAAGGCGACCACCAACTCGCAAAAGGCCATCACCATCGATGAACGGAAAGAGCGATGATAGTTTGCTTATGCTTTTAACCGACTTGCTCGTTTTAAGGCACTTAACTTCTTCGGCAAATTCAACTTGCTGTACCCAACGAAGAAAACTGGTTGTAGCAGCTTTGATTTCATGTGTCGAAAGTACGCTGAAAGTAGGTAAAGGTTTTATAATATCAGTTTTTGTTTGTGTTACCTTGAACTGTAGAATGCTTCTGAGGCGCAACCAATACGCCATCATGTGAATGATTCTTTCAAAAGAAGATGATGTTGTCAGTATTTTCTCCAAGACAGAATCTGACCCAGTTGTGTGGAAAGCTTGAATGTTGCTTCGTTTCTCTTCATTTTTTGTTTGGTATGATGATGATGATTGTTGTGATGGCCAATGTGATTTAGATTGATTTAACCACATTGGACCCTGCCACCAGATTAAAGAAGATTCCAGAGTCTTAGGAGATACTCCTCTCGATGCGACGTCAGCTGGATTGTCCTGAGATGAAACGTAACGCCACCAATCAGCTTGACAGAGATTTAATATTGCCGCCGTTCTGTTTCCGACAAAGGTTGTCCACCGTCGAGGCTGGGAGTTTAACCAACTCAATACTATTTGAGAATCTGTCCATGCTGTCATGTGTTGCAATTTGTCATCGTTGAAGGCTTTTCGTATGGACTCGAAAAGTTTTGCAAGTAAAAGAGCTCCGCAGAGCTCAAGACGAGGAAGTGATTGCTGTTTTAGTGGAGCTACCTTAGTTTTAGCTGTGACAATTCTGACATGTATGTTTCCTTGATTCTCTGTTCTGCAATAAATAACGGCTGAATATGCCGCCTCTGATGCGTCACAGAATCCGTGAAACTCGCAATTTCTTAAATTTTTTGTATGAATCCATCGCTCAACTTTGATGTTGTTAAAATGCTTGAATTCTTCTGTAAAGACACGCCACCTTTCAGCCAGTTTTTCAGGAACAATGTCATCCCAATCTAATTTTCTTCCATTTGATTGATCTACCCAGAGTTGTTGAAAGAGGATTTTTAAGGCAATAGTTGCAGGTGACAGCAAACCGAGTGGGTCGAAGATTTTCGCTGACTCCGCCAAGATTGTGCTCTTGGTAATTGACAATTTATCGGACAGTGATGCATGGAAACTAAAATAATCACCGTTTGGGTTCCAATATAAGCCTAACAGTTTTGTGGGCTCAGAGTCAAAGTTAATACATTCTGTTTCTCTTTTGTCAGAAGCAATCTTGTTGACAAATTCTTTAGAACTGCTTTTCCATTTACGAAGTTAAAATCCCCTTTCTTCTAAAACGTTCTCCAGCAATTCTCTAATCTTTGTTGCTTCCTCTGCACTGTCTGCCCCCGTTAACAAATCATCTACATAAAAATGATTTCTGATTATATATGCTATGGTGGGAAATTTTGAACTGCAGTCATCAGCGATTTGAAATAATGCACGAGTAGCAAGGAATGGAGCTGAAGAAGTGCCATACGTCACAGTTGTAAGCCAATTATCTTGTATTTTATTTGATGAATCCTCCCTCCACACAATTCTTTGATAGTTCCAATCTTGAGAGTCCACTTGAATTTGTCTGTACATCTTGGCCACATCTGCGCTAACCGGTATCATATACTGTCGAAAGTTAATTAAAATTGAAAAGAGATCTCGCTGAATGGTAGGACCAACCCCCAAGACATCGTTCAAAGACACATTAGACGAAGTTTTGCGTGATGCGTTAAAGACAACTCTTAACTTTGTCGTTGTACTTGAAGGTTTTAGAACTGGATGATGAGGTAAATAAAAACCTTTGTTGTCTGTAATGTTGACTTCACTTTGAGGGATTTTCCGCATATGCCCCATGGCAATGTATTCACTCATAAAGTTACGATATTGTTGATACAGGTCGGGACTGTTAACTAGACGACGCTCCATAGAGAGAAGGCATGATATTGCTGTTCGTCTCGAACTGCCAAGACATTGAGGTGATTTTGTAAATGGCAAGCGTACAATAAAACGACCGTCCGAGTTGATGCGAAGATGAGTTTTAAAGTGAGTCTCACAATGCATCTCCTCATCGGTGTATGGACTGTTATTTGTACCTAAAATTTCCTCTACTTCCCAAAATTTTGTTAACACTTTGTCGATGTCACAATCAACAGTTACTTGATACGACCTGGGATTTTCAAGGTGATTGGTAGATTGATAGTGTGGACCAGCAACAACCCAACCAAATATGGTATTTTGGAGGATTGGGTCGTGAATTGAGTATTTAATCTGTCCATTCTTAAGTACTTCGAAAAAGTGATCAGCTCCTATAAGTATGTCGATGTTTTGGCTCTTGTAGAATAACGGATCGGATAGTTTATGCTTGTGAATCCAAGGCCATGGTTTTGGTGATATGTCAACTAACGGCAATGACGATGTCACTTTTTGTAGTATCAACGCACTTAAGTTAATTATGCCACTTGATGTTTTCAACTGGAGTGTTACCTCACCTTTGGTGACTGCGACTTCGACGGCTGATAAACCACAAATAAAAGAACGATCATTCTTACGTTTGAGACCGAGCGATTGTACACATGATTCAGATACAAACGACACCATGGAACCAGAATCCAAAAGTGCTCTGACTGCTTTGGACTCACCTAGTTCGTCTTGTACGTAAACTATTGCAGTTGGAAGAAGAGTTGACCAAGCTGGTCTTGTAATATTTGATGCTGAATATGAATGAGGTAGCAGTTGTTCTTGGTGCTCATCTTGAACTGGTGTTTGAGTGAGACTGTTGCTGGACGTTGATGGTGCACTTGTGTCTGCGATGTCGGTGTAATAGCTTCTGATTTGGTCATGCTGGTGGAGAGAGGAGTGATGTTTGTCGCTGCAATAATGGCATCTAAATGTTGAGTTGCATGATGACGTTTGATGACCATCATGGAGACAGTTGAAACAAAGCTTGGCACGAAGAACTAATTTACGTCTCTCTGAAACAGGCAAAGTTTTAAATAAATGAAATTTAAAAAGCGGATGAATGCCGCTGCACTTGGGGCACCGACTGGTTGGTAACAATGAGCCGAACTTGTTTGTTGATTGTGCATGCAATGTATTTTGTTGTTGTTTAGTGCCATTTGCATCAAAGAATGGATTTCGTGCTGCATGTGCATGGTCAAATCTGTTTGTTGATTGTGTCTGCATCGTATTTTGTTGTTGTTGAATATCATTTGAATCAGAGAACGGATTATGTTCTGCGTAGGCTTCTAATGCGTCACACCTCTCGTTGATAAACTTAATGAAATCATCGAATGTGTGAAATTTTTTCTCTGATGCTTTGATGGCCCAAAGCTGTATCAACCATGGATCACGCTTCTGTGCATCAGGTCCAACTGTGCTTAAACCTCTTATGACCTCGTCAGATGTGTCAGCTAGTCGTCTAAACTGTAGCGCGCTTGTGACAGTAAGTTGCGGTTGCTCGATGAAGGTTTTTATGTAATTATTAATAATTTGTGTTTTCTTATCATACCTGTCAACAAGCCTCTTCCACGCAATATCATAGTTTTGCTCCGTGACGAGTATGTGACGAATTTGATCCGCTGCTTCTCCAATGAGCAATCCCTTTAAATATTGGAACTTTTGTATTTTAGAGAGTTTTGAATTCGTATGTACTATGGACTTGTAGAGATCTTGGAATGACGGCCAAGTCGCATACAATCCATTGAATTGTGGAATTGTGAGAGTTGGCATTCGGAGTTCACTTGCCACTGGAGCACGTTCTTGTAGAGCTTCAATGAGGTTCTGCTGTTGTGAGGCTAATATACTGAGGGTTTCATCGAGTGGGGCGTGCTGTTCCTGTTGTTGAAGACTTTCATTGTGATTCCTGCTTGGTGGATTGAGGTGACGAAAAAAAGCAGCTTGAGCTGCATAAAATATCTCTTCTACAACTTCTATATGAGACACTTCGTTAGGTTGAATTGCAATTTGATCATCATATTCACAGAAATCACGAAGTGCGTCTTTGAGGTTAGTAAAGCGGCTTTCAACATCCACGGCATCGGTACCTTCCGGAAGTGTTAAGATGTAATTTTTTAATCTTGATATTGTTCCTTGAGCTCTACCCCTTTTTTGTTTCAGAGTTGGTAAATCGGTCGCCATAATTATACGAAAACAATGGCTAACTTTCTTGCTTTTGCTTTAAATTGATTCCAATTTCCAACTTTTGCAATTTTTTTTTTTTTTGTATTAATTTTTGCGCAAAATTGTGTGTGGATGCTGATTGACGAGCTTGATTGTGTGGTGAAGTTTTGGATTGTGATTGAATGACTTATATGTGAGTTGTCTGTTTGTATGAATTTTTCAGAAATGAGTTGTGTGAGTGTGACTATTCTTGAGAGATTAATGTGTGAGATGAAATTTGTTGAATGTGTGTTAGTTGATAATGTATGCTGTGTAATAATGTAGATTTTTGTAACAGGTTGCGTTTGAGTTTAGTGTGAGTGCATTTTACTATTTATTTGCATACTAAGATTTGGTTTTCGTATGTGTAAATATATATTTATTGTGTGTGCATGTGTTGCATTTTATGGCAGTAAAAATCGCAGTGGACTGTATTTTCAATAAAAAATTAATATTTAAATATAAATTTCAAACATAAAGTACGGAGCAAGATCAAAAATTATTAATGTTTTAATGGCTCGAAGGACCATGTTAAACCGAGTGTGAGGTCACACAATTTGTATATAAAATAAAACGCACTTATAGTTGGACATGGATGTTTATAATGACTTGAATTTAGAAAGAATGACAAGAAACTACTTTTTTGGCTGGACGTTGCCAGCATAACATTACAATTAGAATTTAAAGATAAGACTAAACATAGGGAAATATATGACTGGTTTGGCAAATTACAAAAAAAATTCATAATTTTATGGCAAATTTAAAAATATTAATTAATGGGTGAATAATAAATGAAGCGGATATTAAATATAATAAATATAGAAGCTGTGTTTCTCAACAGATAGAGAAACCCAATTTAGTGGTTTTCGTCATACTGTCCGTTGGTTTATGTGTGGGGATGTGTGTTTTTTTACGTCATGCTACAGCCTTAACGGCTTGACGGATTTTCTTCAAACTTGATTAAAGCAGTTTGAAGAAAAACGTTTGTCGAGGTTTTTTTATTTCGTTTTAGCCCGGCTCAAACTGGTACCCTTCAAGTAACGGTTTTTACGTTTTGCATTTTCTTGAAAACGGCTCTAATGATTTTGATGAAAATAAAATTTAGCTAACATTGAGCATTTCTAACAAAACTCCGTTTTTGACTCAAATGGTCGTAACGAAAATCAGGTTTAAACGGCATTTTTTCAAATGGCCATAAGTTCGTAAGGGCTTAATTGAATTGACTCAAACTTCGTTTGGCATAATTCTTCATACTTTTCTGTAGAATGGCTTTGTACATTTTTCAGTAAAGTCTTTCTAAACGGTGGCTTCCATACAAAAAGCCGTAGAGTTTTAGCCAACGTTTTTTGGTTTTTTCTAATTTGTTCGAAAATTGCTCTAACGATTTTGATTAAACATTGTGTGTTATATTCTTTTAGTGTTTTTAAGAGAACTGCGTTTTTAAGTTTTTGGGTGGATCCCATACAAAGATCCACTTGGTTTTGGTCAATTTTTTCTTTTTTCTAATTTGCTCAAAAAAGGCTTCCCCGATTTTTATAAAACTTTGTGTGTAATAATGTAATGCTTCAAAGAAAACTGCATTTTTAGTTTTTAGCTACACGTGATAAAAGCGGAAATTGGTTTTAACAGTTTTATTACTTAATTATTATTATTATGAAAGGCTTCTTAACGTAAGCTGCCGTTTATCGGTTTTTCCAGTTTTTGCCAAATTTTTTTTTAGTTTTTACCAAATTTAAAAAAAATTAGTTGTTCTTATTGCTCAAAAAGTTTGTTGTCATCGGTTTTTTCACTCACAGAGCAAGTACGTGCGACCCAGTCGTGCAATTTATTTAATGTTCAGATTCTGTTGAGGAGGAAAGTACACATTTTCTACTAATTACTCAAGCTGTTAATTTCTTCGGTAGGGAAACGATTTTTATTCTTTCTGTCTTCAGTATTTTTACATCCATTTTTATTGCATGATATTTTTTGGTTGCGTATAATAAAATACGAATTAAATTCTTTAAGATTTTACTCAGACAAGCTGACTTTCTTCGCAAAGACGATAAAATTGTGTTTACTATACAAATTATTACCTATATGAAAATATTACTCAATAGGGCGAACCCTACTTAAGTGTTAAGGTCGCGTATTTGGCGCATATAGACATTGTTATAAGACCCGTTAATAGACCAGTGATCTCGTTAAACTAATACCTCCAATTAAATTAAGCCGTTTCTAATAAGAAGCTGTATATATGTAACTTTATACGAATCCCAGATTGAGTGAATTCGATACAAACGTTGCAAACTAATGTCCATTTGAAAAAGCCGTTAAGACCAGATCTCCGTTATTTGCATTTAACTAAAACGAAAAACGCAGTTTTCTAAAGAACACTCAAGGAATATTTCACAAAAAAATTAATCAAAATCAGTGGCGCCGTTTCTTAGGTGCCGTGACATTGTGCCAAACAAAGTTTTAGTCAATTCAATGAAGCCGTTAAAAAAACCTCGGCAACCGTTTTTCTAAACTGCTATACATGAAGTTTGAAGAAAATTCGTCAAGCGGTTTAGGCTGTAGCCTGACGTGAAAAAGCACACAGGAGCATTTTCGCACAGACGCACATCCGCACACCCACACAGACAGACCGACGGACGGTACGGCGAAAACAACTACTCTATCACCGTAATGTAATGTTTCATTAACACCCCATTTGTTTGCCTTATGGATTAAGTAAAAAATAGACTACATATTGGGAGTCCTATTATTTTCTGGAAGAAAAAACTTTGCTAAGCAATGCAAGTCGGGTCTGCTGGTCTTTCAAATAAAGTCAATTACATCCTATAATTTGAAAACATGATTTATTAAACTTACTTTTAATGATTTTTTTTGGGCTACCTTTTTGTGGACTACCCTTTTGGGGACTTCCGTGTCTGGAAGCGGTACTTTTCTTAGGACTTTCTCGTTGGGATTCTGATTCTCTTGCTTTTGGTATTGCGGGCATTAACTTTTCCTTAATTGGCGAAGGTAATAAAGCACTTTCGTCTATATCTTTATTTCGGCATAAAAGAATGTAATTTTTTTTTATTATATGTGTGTAAAGCGTAATACTCACCTGCACCAGTAGTTCTTTCTAAGTGATGGCGAATACTGCTGTGACGTGCTGTCTGTAATGGTTCATCTCTGTGCTCAATTGTATAAACCTGGCCAGGAATTCTTTGCTTATGTATTGGTTTTAATGGAATGAACTTTTTATTGTTTTCCTGTTCCTTTTCTTCCTTTGTGATATGCCTTTAAGAAATTGAAATTGAAATTTTGAATTAAGGTTTCAACAATATTTCAAAAAGAGGTTAAGTACCTCATTGCTGAAGTAGAAAAGCTGATTCTAAAATAAGGATCGAAATTCTCTAATTTCAGACACAAGAATAACCTATATTTTAATACGCTAATTTTTTTTTTTTACAGATACTTCTGTCTGTATGTCTCTCTGTCTGTCCAACGGCATTTACAGCCTCAACGTCCGAGTCAATTTGCTTAAAACATGGCTCACAGTATTTAAAGGATATTGCCAGAGGGTTTTTTGGAATATGCATTTAAGCGATATAACTTACGGTATACCTGTCGCATAACGTTTAACGAAAAACTAGTTTTTTTTAAAAATGCCTCCTATCATTTCCATAAATTTTTCTGAATCTTGTATTGTATGCTTGTTCTATATTTTTATAAAGAATTTTTGACTGAAACATTCTTATAACGGTACCTAAAATATTAAGTTTAATTATTTAAATGTTTGTTTCCCGCTAAAGACGAAAAAGTTTTAAGAATCTATATAGCTACCCAACAAAAATTGGGAAAATACTTTTTTGTTTTAAACAATACTTTATAAACAATGTTTGAACTATAAATTTTTAAGTGATTAATAAAATTTTATACGAAAAACAAATTTAAAATTTTTAGAATCTCAAATCCCAAGACCACTGTCAAACATACGACCTTGTCTTCTCTTACTTACTTACTCTCTAAGGGTGGCGCAGACAGTCCATTGTGGACCACGGCCTCAACCAACAATCCTCGCCAGCTAGGCCGGTCCCTAGCCAGTGGCCTCCAATTGCGCACACCAAGTTGGTTGAGGTCATTCTCCATCTGATCTCGCCACTAAAGATGGGGTCTTTCAGAACTGCGCCCGCCTTCAGTTTGAATTAAGACTTGTCGGGCTGGTGTGTTTTCGTCCATTTGCACCACATGGCACAGCTATCTAAGCCTTTGTACTTTCAGATACTTATCCAGGTCAGTGTCGCTGTAAACTGTAAAGCCCGTACAGTTTGTCCTTGAATCTTCTCCTCCATACTCCATAGATACAAACAGGACCGAGTATCACCCGAAGAATCTTTCTCTTAAAGTACCCCGGCCAGTTTCATAAGATTGTGTCAGTGTCCACACTTCAACTCTATACAGCTCGACTAGGACGATAAGGGTCTTGTCTCCTTGGTCCATTGAGAGAAGGTTTTGCTGCAGAAAAAAAAGCGATTGGCAAGAGTGATTGATTCTTCGACTGATCTCTTCACTGATGTTGTTCTGAGAGGTAATAATATTCTCTTACTAGACGGTTTTGGGTCCTCATCATACAAAATTCACCAAGCCGTGCATCCCTTAATTGACCATAGCCAAGATTGTGCCTTTCTTATGTAATGTATTTCGTTTTCTACTCCGAACAATAATTGCTGAAAACAAAATAATTTGAATTTCGAATTACAAAATTATTGACAAATGGCCGATTACTTTGTTCTATCCTATGCCGATTAAACTTTTCTTTGACCATGAAACCCTGCAAAAGTCAATGCCAGTCTTAATAAATGTAAGTTAATAGTTAGCTCTACATCTGAATGAAAGAACCTTCCTATCAGTATCTATAAAAAAAACTAATTACTTATATGTAATTCCTATTCTTATCGTTAAATTGCTTAAGCCCCTGGGCTTTCTTTTTAAAATTTAACTTATATACCAACATATTGCACCGTTAATCATGTTTTTCATTAAACCTTATTTAAACGTAAACTTAACACAATTCTCAAACAAAAACACTTAATTTCCTCACTTCAAAATTTCACCACATCTACTTACACTATAGTTAATTTTGGTATAAACGTGAAACTATACTTATTTTTTTTTGCGCACGCGTCAGACTGTTTTACCTGGCCCCATTTCCTTCAGGAGAGAGGAGGATAGAAGAACTATCGCTATATTACTCCCTATAAGAGGAACGTTTGCTGCGCCATCTATGGACGAAGTTCGCATACACTTGATTGGTCAGTTAGGAGTGGTTTTTGTCTAGATTGCCATGGGAAGCAAAAACAAAAATAGCAGACTTTTGATGTAAGGTAGATAAGACAACTAGCGCCGCCATGGACGAAGTTCAGAACTAAAAAAAACATGTTCCATTAAATTACTATAACAATGTATATACAATGGAACTGCCAAAACAAAATTATTGTAAACAAGCCTGACATAGATATATATGTATATGTATGTGATTTCAAACTTCCTTACTGACCGCAAATCTTATAAATAAAAATCGAACACAAATTTTCTTTAGTTTTTGATGTTATCAATTTTTATTATTATAACCAAATGCATTTCGGACTCATTTGTGAGACCATCATCAGCGAGATTCGTAAATACACTGAGGGAAAGAGAAACAAATCATAAAAACAAATTTTGAAAAAATATTACAACAAAAATGTCATAGTTGAAAAAAGAGCAAGGACATTACAAGAGAATATTAGACATTGGAATTAGAAACAGAATTAGAATAATTTATGATTACAAAAATAAAAACTTAAAACAAAAAAGGAAAACAATATTTTGATATATACAGGGTGATTCACGAATGTTGTGCCAAAAAGCTAGAGCGTGTAGGTTGGGTTGAGGCAAGAAAAAAATCGTACAGGAGCGGGGGTTCTATTCCCCCCCGTTTAGCCGGGAGGGGCAATTTTCTAAAAACATGGCTTAAATTTGAAAAAAAAAATTATTAAAAAATAACGGTAACTCCTACAATGCCATGCTATACTTTTTTGTAAAGCCAAAAACTTATTTTTGTATTGTAATTTTAAATAAAGTTATTCTATTCTATTCAACCGTTTTCAAAATATTAATTTTCAAACTCAAAATTAAAAAAAAAAATTAAAAAAAATTATTTTAAAACTAATTTTTTCAGAATTTTACGTGTATTATTTTTGTTCTCAGAATGCAATGCTCTTATTATTTTAAATCCAACACTGAAAACCGTATGGTTCTATGACTTTTTGTTGTCAAGCTATTGAAAAATAACCGAACCTACTTCTTCACAAAAACACGAAAAAATTGGCTAAATGATCACTTGTGCCATCCTGTAGGGCTAGATTTTCTTGTTTTTGTGAAGAAGTAGGTTCGGTTATTTTTCAATAGCTTGGCAACAAAAAGTCATAGAACTAAACGGTTTTCAGTTTTGGATTTAAAATTAATAGAAATAATTGAATTCTGAGATCCAAAATAATACTTAAATACGTAAAATTCTGAAAAAAATTAGTTTTAAAATTATTTTTTTAAATTTTTTTTTCAAAATTTTGAGTTTGAAAATTAATATTTTGAAAATGGTTCAATAGAATAACTTTATTTAAAATTACAATAAAATAATAAGTTTTTGGCTTAACAAAAAGGTATAGCATGGCATTTTAGGAGTTAGTGTTATTTTTTAATAATTTTTTTTTTCAAATTTAAGTCATGTTTTAAGAAAATTGACCCACCCGGCTAAAGGGAGGGGAATAGACCCCACTCCCATACGATTTTTTTCTGGTCTCAACCCAACCTACACGCTCTAGCTTTTTGGCAAAACATTCGTGAATCACCCTGTATATCGTTTTAAAGGTATTACTGAGTAGGTGTGACGGGAGTATTTTGTTTTCTAATTTTTCTTTTTTTTTTGTGGAAAATACAGGTGAAAATGTCTTGGTGTGTTTTATTACCATTTTGTTCGTATAAATTCGCTGTGAAATTTTTTTCCCACAGTTTTGGGCATTTTAATGGCCGAATTTCGGCCACTGGGCGATTCTAGTGTACATAATTTGTTGTTATTAGTATAACCGATGCTCAAAATAGCATCTTATGAATAAGTACATAAGAAATGACGAAGATGTCAACGAAAAAACAATGTGCTGGTGAACGGACGTGTAACTTTTTTGCTGTCTTAGATTGTTTAACCCCTGCTGTGTAAAGAATCGAATAAAATAATTGTTGGTAGTATTATTGAATAAACTAATCTGCTGCTATCATAGTGTTTTTCTTTTTTTATTATAAAAACGTATGTCCAGTCGTCAGGCAGGCGCCTATGTCCAATAGTTTTTGTTATTAACAGTACCTGGGTGGTCCGCTTCGCTTGGCAATGCAATTCTACCTCCTCGTGGTGCATTCTGGGTAACGCGCTAAATGAATTGCTGTTCTTTAATAACAAAGATGACATCAATCCTCAAAGCGAGATCACCGTAAATACCAAAAAACAAAAACCTCATAAGAAAGTAGTTTTAGTAATTTTCAATTTTCTCAAAACCTAAGATATAAAATTATTTGGTTTCTTGCGTTTAATTCAGAAATAATATGAGCATCGAACATGAAAAGCCATTTTGGCATTTAATTTCACACTTTGGAAAAAAATGGCCTAAACTTTTTTTTTTTATTTTTTTTATCAAAATTTTGAGTTTGAATGCAATTTTTTTGAAAACTATAAATAAAAAAAACTTAAGTTGAAAATTAAAGAACAGAGTGCTGGCTTTCGAACCCGGTATAGTTCTTTATTTTAGGTAATGCCGTTGTTTTTTAATTTTTTTTTTGATTAAAAGTCATTTTTTCGAAAATTTACCCTACCTTCTAAACGGGGTGAGATAGACCCCCCCTCCCATAGTAAAAAATGCTTGTATTTTACCCCTCTATAAAACCCGTTATCAAATCTTGGCGGCCAAGTTATCGTACTCTCCCCCAGAAATCTACTCTTAAAGTCTAATATGAGTACCCCCACTTCTTCTCCTCGCATCATATCGAACTCACCATATAAAAAGAACATCAGCAAACAAAATGGGAAACCCACTTCTAAGCATTCCAAGAACACCCCTGCCTCCGCCGTTGTTCCTGTTGCTAAGGATGTTCCTGTTGATGGGGTTCCTGTTTTTCCTGTTCCTGCTGCCGCTGCTGCTACCACTTCCACATTTTCGCCCGTAACCCACACAAGGATTTTACAAAAATTAATAAAGGTTATCCGCGCTTGATCAAAATCTAACCAACGGAATAGATAATATTGAAAAAAATATGTTTGACAAGTTAAAATTGTTACTCGGGATTTCACTGCTTTAAAAGATAGGGTCACGCAACTTAAATATGCAGAAGTAAAAGAACTTCATGTGGATGTAAACAAAACAATATCCAACATGAAATTATTGGACCACTGAGCGCACGTCTTGGAAGTAAACAACACAACAAAAATAAAATGCATGACTGGGTCGCACGAACTTGCTCCAATGTGTGACAGTGCTTTAGGGGCTTGAGATTTTGATAAAAAAAAATTTTTCAAAATTCTTAAATAAATACTTAAACTAATTTGAGCTGAAAAAAAAGTATGCCATTTTATTTCTTGGATAACTTTGAATTTATGAAAATAAATTTATAAAAATCTGTGGAGCGGTTTTTGAGAAAAAAAAGTTTTTTTTGAAAAAATTTAAAAAAAAAATCAAAAATGCCAGTTAATAGGTATCCAGCAAATACATTTATTTAAAATTTTTAGAAAAAAATTTATAAGCAGTTTTCAAAATATTAATTTTTTTAATTTTTATTTTAAATGCTTTTAAAAATACAAAAAAATATTTTTCAAAAATATTGGTATGCGATAAAAATTTAGCTTTCTACAGCTATATGTGTGTGACATTTCGGAAGAATCAGTTGAGTCGTTTTCGACTTAGTCGAAAGCAAAAAAAACGGTCCTATGGAAAGTACCGTTCTTAACCATTTTTAAAAACTTTTTTTTCAGCCATATGATTAGTCGTTCCTAAAAAGCAACACTGATTTTTTTAATAGAAATCGCTAGAGCCGTTTTTGAGAAAAATAAGCTTTAACGTAACGGTTGTATGGCAGGTATACCGTTATTTTTTGAGCTAAAAAACAAATTTCAATTTCCCCTCTGTACAATACCTAAAAAAGTCTATATACCAAGTTTGAAGCAATTCGGCCCACCCGTTTGGGCTGTAGGTCTCTATACATACAGAAAGACAGACAGACAGACATACAGAATTTTTAGACCATCTTTTTTCGTCTTCGCTATCATTGTAATGTCATGTTTGATTGTTACCTCAAAACTTTTTTTTTTTCGATGAATGCATAACTTGCCTTAGTACCTATAATCGCAAGTAAAAATACACACAGAACTAGATACTCTGAAAATTAAAGTCCAAACGCTAAGCATAAATCGTTTAGCTGCCGATGCTATTCTTGTTGGAGTTCCATGTACCGAGAATGAACAATTAAGTAACTTTTTTAAGTTATTGTGCCATTAGTCCAGGAAAAATAGACAAAAAAATGCCAAAGAAAGGAAAAAATTAGATCCTGGCTGAAAATTGGCACGATCATTGGTAATGGGGCTCTTAATATAATGAGAGAGTTCCTCACCGATCCGATGACCGCTACGTAAGTTATTCAAGGTCAAAGGTCATGAAAATGGGTTTTTTCAAATTTACTCAAAAACGGTTAGTTTTAGAGAAAAAATTTGTTCTACAAACATGTTGCTGAAGCAATTTCCAACAAAAATGGTTATCATAATTTTGTCCTTAGCGTGTACCGTTAAAAAGTTATAGCACTTTAAAGAATCGTAAGTATCGCCCTATTTCGCATTTTCTCCCACATTACTGATAATTACTTAAAACCAGTTTGTTTTAGAGAAAAATTTTGTAGTACAAACTTGTAGATGAAAAATTTTTCCACAAAAACGGTTCTAGTATCTTGTTCGTAGCATGTACCGTTAAAAAGTTAGAGCAATTTAAAGAACCGTAAGTATCGCAAAAAGTAGCCCTATTTTGCACTTTCTTCCACACCACCTCAGAGGTAGAGTGACAGGCGCGTTTTCTTTTTATGTGGTATCCCCCGTAGGCCTATTCCACTGTGTTTAGCAAACAAAATTTAGTTTAAATTATGAATTAACATCTGACATAGGCATGTTAAGTAATGATTCGTCATTATCGTCCTCTGCATATGGATCAATTTGGACTGAGTTTGTACACGACTTTCCATGACATTGACCACAAACTAAAGAACAACTTAATCCCGCTTTTCGACAACCACAATTAGAACCGCAACCCTTACTACAATTACAAAATATTGTTGTAAGAAGTTCATTAGGTGCTGATTGAAGCAGAGTGGTTATAGGCTCCAAAACATTATTTCGTTATGCCCATCCCCAGCTTTCCGGATTAATATTATCTCTTCCCAACCAAGCTTGAACTTGATAGTACACTCTAAAAAGGTGTTGTTGAGCAGCAGCAGATGTTGGAGGAAGGGAAGATAATTGTACAGCCTTATTGAGCCTAGTCAGTCGGACAAATGTAGAATATCTTAATGCATCGTTATTATCTTCTTTTGAGTGTGCTTTGTAAGATGCTAGAAGTAGACGTATACCATTTTCAAAAATAATATTTGGAGGACAATCGGCTCTGGCAAACACTTCGGCACATTTTATCAGATCGTCACTATTTTCGAAAAGCTTGAAAATTTTTAATTTGCCTTTGTTGTAGAGAGCAGAAGTTGAATCACAACCGGTAAATGCGTGCAAAAATAAGATGTGGGCTTGACATTTTGGGTAAGCGGCTAAACTGTGAGTACAGTATAATTTATTTTCCATTTTAGCTTTACCTGGTTTTCGAAAATAGATCTTTTTGTCTTGAGGAGCGCGTGCTATCAGTATTGCTAGTAGGTCGACATCCTCCCCTACAACAATACTCGTGCGTTTCTCAGCTTTCTCTATGGCTGTTTCGATTATTAAAACATCTGCATCATTTTTGGCTTGCCTCACTAGGATGTTTACAGCCTTAAACTTCTCAGAAAACATAGCAATGAATCGACTTTTGTTGTTTGCATTAGCAAGAAATTGTTGTTGGGAAGTTGGGACTTTCATTGATGCATCGAACAAAATGTCAGCTGATGACGAACCTGAAGCACTCCGACGACGCTGCTCTGAAGCTTTTATATTGTTACCTTGATCTTTATAACCATCGAAAACAATGGTGACATCTTTGCCAAAATGCTTTTGTACATAGTAAATGTAGCTATCAAAAATTGCATGAAATGTGTTCTCTAGATTCCATAAAACACGGTGCAGTAAAAATCCTCCATCGATGATGTATGTTACATAATTATAATCGATGTTATCTTCAACTGGCTCTAACAATTCATAAAGGGAAGATTTTTTATTTTTTCGCATACCAACCTCATCAAAAAGTGACAATGGATAAGGAGCCAATTCGTATGTTAAAAATGTCTGCAGTTGGTCTTCAAATTGTTTAGTTATGCTTATTCGTTGAAAAAGTAACAGAGGATCAATTGCAACTTTTTCACCATGCACTTTTATCGAACTGTTGACAGTTAAAAGGGAAGCTACTCTGTTTGATCTTTTCAATTTAATATTACCAAATGTTAGGTTTTTCATACTCTCCATAGAAATAAGACCAATTTCATAAGCTATGTAACAGTTGATACTGTCATCACCGATGATTCCATTCGATATAGACATTATGTGAGAAAGTTTAGGGAAAGGGTCATGACATGAAAACCATATGAAATTATGCTGCATTTTCGGGTGTAGTTTTTACGACACTGACGATGGACTATAACAGAGGTTCTGTCTATCAAAAAATCTACTTTGTTATCACCTCTTTCAATACTCGACTCAATTAACGTTTTGATTCCACGGTCAACAGTTAAAATTTCACCTTCAGACAACGAATCACTACAAATAAAACAATTTTCATCCATTTTACCTGTTTTTTTTTTATATTTCCGAATAAAGTTTTAAATAATGCTAAAAAGAACACGTGCGTGCATTACCAAAAGATTATTTAAACTGAACCAAAATACCGGTTTTGGGTTCAATTTTCTCATCAAATTTTGTGATTGGTTACAAATATTTGGGCCCCAAAAATTAAAATTAAATTAATTTTATGGTCCGTGTATTCATTAAAATACTATAACTTTTTAACGGTACATGCTACGAACAAGATACTAGAACCGTTTTTGTGAAAAAATTCTTCATCTACAAGTTTGTACTACAAAATTTTTCTCTGAAACAAACTAGTTTTAAGTAATTATCAGTAATGTGGGAGAAAATGCGAAATAGGGCGATACTTACGATTCTTTAAAGTGCTATAACTTTTTAACGGTACACGCTAGGGACAAAATTATGATAACCATTTTTGTTGGAAATTGCTTCAGCAACATGTTTGTACAACAAATTTTTTCTCTAAAACTAACCGTTTTTGAGTTAATTTGAAAAAACCCATTTTCATGACCTTTGACCTTGAATAACTTACGTAGCGGTCATCGGATCGGTGAGGAACTCTCTCATTATATTAAGAGCCCCATTACCAATGATCGTGCCAATTTTCAGCCGGGATCTAATTTTTTCCTTGCAAAAAGCTATTTTTCCTGGACTACCATTCAATGACATTTCAACCGCCGCGCCGTCAATTGCTGGGATATTTAGATCGAAGCCACGCACAAATGCAGCTGTTATAATTAAATTTTTCTCGGCCAGTGATAAACAAAACACAATTAAAGCGCTCTCTGTTTTTCGTAAGTCCAACACACGACAACTATGCTTAACCGACATTGATCCGAATTATACTCAATCTAACAAACCAATTTATGTTCATGAAAGCTTAACAAGTGAAAATAAAGAGATTCTTCGCAATGCTGTTAAACTTAAAAAAAAAAACATCTGCTTAATTCTGCTTTTAGTGCTCGTGGACTTGTGCATATCGCATTTAGCAAAAATGAATCACCTATCTGCGTTAAAAGCGTTGATGAACTTGACCAAATTGTTTTTACACATTTACCAAATAGTACTGCTCTTGACCTTAAATCGCCGCAGCAAATCATACACCAATATGAAGATGATAACCGTTCAACTAACAAAAAAAGTGATGCCATACCAGGCAATGTCATGAAATCAGGGTTGCCCTTTTATAAGCTCTGAAGTTTATTTTTTGCTCAAATATTTATTTTTATTATATCTATTTTTTCTTACTTTTATCTTTAAAACTCACAATCAGTTAACTTTATTCTCTGCTTTGATACTATTATTTTGCTTTTTATTACTTATGCTCTCTTTTTTATACACTTATAATCTCTTATTAACAATTTATTATCTTTGAAATTTTGTCTCCGTTTATATTTTTCTCTTTTCTCCACATATTGCATTTATGTGTTCTTCTTGATATAATGCTATACTCATTAATTTTTGTATGCTTCTTTTTACTTGCTCTATAGGGCTAGTATTGGCTTCGTGCAGAAAAAAAAACTCGAGGTTTTAATCAAACATGACATTACGATGATAGAGAAGCCCAAAAAAGTGGTTTTCGCCATACCGTCCGTCGGTCTGTGTGTGCGTCTGTGCGGATGTGTGCTTTTTCACGTCATGCTACAGCCTAAACGGCTTGACGGATTTTCTTCAAACTTGGTATATAGCAGTTTGACGAAAAACCATTGTCGAGGTTTTTTTATTTTGTTTTAGCCAGGCTCAAACTGAAACTGGTACCTTTCAAGTGACGGTTTTTTTCATTTTGGATTTGCTCGAAAATGGCTCTAACGATTTTGATTAAACTCAGAATTGAACTTACGTAAGATATTTCTAATAAAATATGGTTTTTTGTTTTTGGCAAAAAATGCTAATAACGGAGATCTGGTCTTAACGTCTTTTTTTCAAATGGCCATAAGTTGTCAACGGTTGCATCGAATTCACTCAAACTTTGTTTGGTATAGTTTCTTTCAGTTTCCTATCAGATGGCATTGATTTTTTTTCAGTCTCTTTTTTTTAAATGGTGGCTCCTATACAAAGAGCCATTAGATTTTGGCCAATTTTTTCGTTTTTTTCTAATTTACTCAAATAAGGCTATACCGATTTTTATGAAACTTTGAATGTAACATAAATCGAATATTTCACAGAAAACTGCATTGTTAGTTTTTGGCTACACATGATAATAGCGGAAATTGGTTTTAACAATTTTAATAATTTGGCCATAAGCGGACATTTATATCATTTATAAAACCCAAAAGATGACATCCTAATTTTGAATATTAAAAGGTTTCTTAACGTTAGCTCCCGTATATCGGGTTTTCCAGTTTCAGTCAACATTTTGTTAGGTTTTACCAAATCTTTCAAAAATGAGTTGTTCTTATTGACCGAAAAGTTTGTTTTCATCGTACTATTGCACCAACAGAGCAAGTACGTGCGACCCAGTCGTGCATTTTATTTTTTAGTTTGTCACTTCAATACTAGAAGTCTTAATGATTCCAAATTTGATAACGTTAAAGATGCTTTCAGTGGTGTGGATACTGATGGTAGTGTTGCAATCTATTGTAGATCAACAGATAAATGTAAAATTATGAGTAAGTCTGATTTATCTGGCATTGAATATATTGTTCTGTAAGTTTATGATGGTAACGTAAAATGTTTAGTTGCTTGCGTGTACAATCCTAATAGAACTTGTTCACCTACTCCGTTTTTTCTGCATTAGAGCCCTTTCTAATTTCCTATGAAAACATAATTGTTTGTGGCGATTTTAATGCTGATCTGCTTAAAACTGACTCCTGTTCCTCTCAGCTGCTTGACGCTGTTGCTGCCCTGGGGCTCACGGTTGTTAATTTGTATCCAACTAGATATGGTCCAAATTGTTCACCCAGTTTATTGGATCTTCTTATTGTATCTGATCAGAAAAAAGTTCTGTTAAACGATCAACTATGTCTTGACGGAATTTCAGATCATTACCTTATTTTATGTACTCTCGATATTGATTTCTTGCGTTCCCAAACTGCTGTTTGTTTTACATTTAGAGAATTCAAATCAGTCAACCTTGAATCGTTATGTAATGATGCAAGTTGCTTACCTTGGTACGACTGCCTATAATTTAAGAATGTTGACAATAAACTATCTAACATGGAAAATTTCATCAAAAATCTGTTCGATAAACATGTCCCTTTGAAAACCGTTGCAATAAAGAATAAAAAACGTCCTTGGTATACCTCAGAAGTTCAATCCGCATTAAAAATTCGTAGAAAACACTACATGAAATGGAGGAAGTCCCCAAGCTCTGAAACCTGGCGAGCTCACTGCTTTGTTCGTAACCAAGCCACATTCATAACACGATCTTACTTACTTACTTACTTACGTTGGCGCCACTGGAGCGTGGTACTCCAAGGCCTTGCTGAGAATGCCCCTCCAACCGGCTCGATCTCTAGCCTGCTGTCTCCAATTTCGTACTCCAAGTTGACGGATGTCTCCCTCTACCTGGTCACTCCATCGAAGATGAGGTCTACCTTGGCTTCTGACTCCCTCGGGTTTGGCGTTGAAGACTTTACGAGCTGGAACGTCGATGTCCATTCGCTCTACATGGCCCAGACATCTTAGTCTTTGGATTCGAATTTTTCTGGCTAGGCTTATGTCGCTGTACAGCTCGTGCAGTTCATTGTTATATCTTCTTCTCCAAACGTTGCTTTCGTGATTTACGCAGACAGGACCATAGATCGTACGCAGAACTTTTCTCTCGAAGACTCCAAGTGAATTTTCATCCAATTGGGAGAGGGTCCATGCTTCCGCACCATATAGCAGGACCGGGATGATGAGTGTTGTATACAGTGTCACCTTGGTTCTTCTCGATAGGGTTTTACTCCTCAATTGCTTACTCAGCCCAAAGAAACAGCGATTAGCAAGAGTTAGTCTGCGTTTGATTTCAGCGCTGATGTTGTTGCCTGTGTTTACAGCAGTGCCCAGGTAGACAAATTCACTGACTACCTCGAAGCTATACCTATCAATGGTTACGTTCCGACCAAGTCGGTGGTGGGATTGGACTTTTGTTGATGAAAGCATATACTTCGTCTTGTCCTCGTTTATTTTCAGCCCCATTCTGCTTGCTGCTGACTCCATAGTAGTGAAAGCACCGGTTACTGCTCGCTTTGTTCTTCCTATCACGTCTATGTCATCAGCAAACCCAAGTAATTGTGTCGATCTATTGAAAATGGTGCCTGATGTACTGGCATGGGTGCTCCGTATTACATTTTCAAGCACAATATTAAAACAGCTGCATGACAGTGCGTCACCTTGTCTTAGCCCTCTGGTGGTTTCGAAGGTTTCAGTACAGTCTCTACCAACTTGAATGGAACAGCGAGCATTCTCCAACGTCATCCTGATAAGGCGTATCAGTTTAGCAGGGATTCTAAAGTTAGACATGGCACGATACAGTTCATCTCTATTAACACTGTCGTAGGCGGCTTTAAAATCGACGAACAGGTGGTGGGTGTCGATGTTATACTCTTGGGTTTTCTCCAGGATCTGGCGTAATGTGAATATTTGGTCGGTGGTAGATTTTCCAGGTCTGAAGCCGCATTGGTAAGGACCTATCAGGTCGTCAGCAAACGGCTTGAGACGTTCACATAAAACGCTGGACAGGATCTTATAGGCGATTTTTAAAAGGCTTATGCCTCTATAGTTGGCGCAGAGGAGGCGGTCTCCTTTTTTGTGAATCGGGCAGATGGTACTGAGATTCCACTCATCGGGCATACTTTACTCCGACCATATTTTGCAGATGAGTTGGTGTATGCTCCTGACCAGGTCATCTCCAGCGTGTTTAAAAAGCTCCGCTTGAAGGCCATCACATCCAGCTGCCTTATTCATCTTTAGTCTGGTGATGGCTACTTTGATTTCATTTTGGTCGGGCGGGTGTATTTCGTGGTCGTCATCTAGATTAACTGGAACAAGTTGATCTTGGGCGGGATCTTGGCTGTCATCGCCATTTAGCAACCGGTTAAAGTAGTCTCTCCAGATGGCTAACATCGCCTGCATTTCCACTATGGTATTTCCATCCTGATCTTTGCAGGGCCCAGGGCGGCTTGTGAAACCGGATGTAGACTGTTTCACCTTTTTATAGAAGTTTCGTACCTCTTTTCTGCAAAAACATCTCTGCATCTCCTCGACTTCGCGTTGCTTGTGTTCTTTTTTCTTTCTCCTGAGTAGACGTTTCTCAACTTTATTTAGCTCAACATAGAGACTTCTGGATGCTCTAGTATCTTTCTGGAGCCACGACTTGTATGCCTCCGTTTTGGCTTTGTTTGCCTGAGCACATTCGGAGTCGAACCAGGGGTTTCTGGGGGATGGATGTGAGAAGCCCACTACCTCTGACGCAGCACTTCTTATGGCTTGTTGACATAGCTGCCATTGGTCTTCCGGGTTCATGTCATCAGTCGAAGGATTTCTCGCAAGCTGAAGGGATACGCGGTCGGCATAGGCAGCGGCGGTCTCTTCCGATTGAAGACGTTCAACATTAAATTTCCTAGGTGTAGTCGGTGTTCGCCTAAGAACTTCCATGGAGATCCGTACCCTAAGTTTTGCACCGACTAGGTAGTGGTCCGAATCGATGTTTGCTCCTCTGAATGTACGGACATTCATAATGCTGGAGGAGTGTCTTCCATCAATCACAACATGGTCGATTTGGTTGCAGGTTCAACCATCTGGGGATCGCCATGTGCCCTTGTGGATGTCGGGACGCGGGAATCGCGTGCTGCTCAGCACCATGTTTTTTCCCGCTGCAAAATCGATGAGCCTGAGTCCGTTGTCGGAGGTGGTGTCGTGCAGGCTGTGTTTTCCGATCGTCATACCAAAGATGTCATCTCTCCCAATTTTGGCATTGAAGTCTCCCAAGAGAATTTTAATGTCATGTTTTGGGCACTGCTCATATGTTTTGGCGAGGAGCTCGTAGAAACATTCTTTGGTAGCGTCGTCTTTCTCTTCTGTAGGGGCATGGGCGCTAATTAGGCTTATGTGGTGGAATTTGGCCTTAATGCGGATCGTTGTCACTCTCTCGCTGACTTCGCGAAAGCTCAAGACCTTTTGCCTAAGTCTTCCTCTGACAGCGAATCCGCACCCAAACAAGCGCGATCTCCCATCAAGGTGGCATTTCAAATAATAGAAATTACAGTTCTCTGTAATTCTCAGGCCCGGTCCATCCCATCGCATCTCCTGCAGGGCTGTTATATCAGCGTTGAGACTGGCGAGGGTCTCGGCTAGCTGCTCGGCTTTACGCGGCCTGTTTAGCGTACGCACATTCCACGTGCATATGCGTAAATCGTTGTCCGTTTTTCGTTTGCGGGGGGGGTCGTCAACATTTTTGGTTCTTTCATCCGAGGCATTTTCTGCGGTTTTCATCACAATCGAGTTTTCCTTTCATGACCGGCTTGTGAGGCCTGTGCATGACATATAGATCTTTGTGGTTGTTGGATCTTCAGAGCGTATCTCTTTCTTCCTGCTCCTAGTTCCTGAGAAGATAACTCAGGTATCTACAACCTATGGATCCGATGGATCCAACGTTCGTCGTTAGTTCACCTTTCGGCTATCCAGCAGGCACCACTTGGAGGTGACGATACGATTTTGCCCACCATAACACGATCAGCTAAACGAATTTTTTCGCCTCTAAGATTGAAACTTTACTTCCTAAGCAACTCTGGTCGAACCTTCGTGAAATTGGTGTTGGAAAATGTCAAATTCCTAAATGGGAGTTCATTGCAAGTTTACTTAACACTCAATTCACCGCTTCCACCTTGTATCCGAATAGTTTAAACGCAAAACATGAGTTATTTTATAGATGGGCTGATCTTTTTCAGTTTGAGGTTGCTTCTGAGGATGAAGTCATTAGCATTTTGAAAACCCTTAAGTCTGAAGCTATCGGAGAAGACGGAATACAACTTTGATTTATAAAAATTATATTGCCCTATGTACTTAACTCACTTACGCATTTATACAATCACTGCATAGCATCTTCAACTTTTCCAAGTCCGTGGAAAGCAGTTCGGATTACCCCTGTTCCTAAAAAATCCGTACCCGTTGATCCATCTGATTAAAGACCGATTAGCATTTTGCCTTGCCTGTCTAAGGTTTTGGAAAAGATTCTAACGAATCAAATAGTTGAGCATCTTACCGCGAAGAGACTGCTATCTCCATATCAATCTGGGTTCAGAGCTAAGGCCCAACCATAATAGGCGAAAGAAAAAGTAAGCAAGTGTAAAAACCGAACGAAAAGTTTCCTTCCGATTAGTAAAGTACATCAGTTGCCCATAATAGCCTTTTGAAATAAGAAGAAAGAAAAAAGAAGAATACCCTTTAGAAAAAAAATAATGTCACATTTTCTTACGTAATGTACGACTCAAAGCGTACATTACGTACAAAAACGCAAGTGAACGAAACTTGCCGAGACTGAACAAAAAGTCATTGTGAAGGGATCGCACCAGCGATCACTTAATTAATTACCTCAAACCTCAAAACAATTAATAGAACATTCAACCTGCTTCGATATTTAATATCCATATTCCCATCGCATTACATTTCATGATCATAGCAAAGCCAAAAGCACAAACAATACAACATTCATATTTCCGTTGGCACACACTCAGTGCATTGTGCTTATAGCTATAAATAAATGCTCATATAGTTCAACTGGCACCTTCAGTGCACGAGCTATATAATATGACACCAAATATACAACAACACTTGCAGTGATTGAAGAAAAACAAACATAATTAAGGGTCGCTGACTTATGGTAGTAAAATATGCATCATACGCAAGCTAGCCCAAAACACTTGAAGTGCATGGCTATTATGCTGATGCTGCATTTTATGGGAATTCTTATTGAATATCGAAGTATTGTTGAATATCAATACAGGCATTATTTTATTGACAAATTTTGTATAAAAAGAGAAGAATAAAATTAAAACACTGACTTCTTATTCTACATTCAAAGATTGCGTTTTACTTAATAAAGCAACTCGCTGGAGTCAAGGCAATTTTTGATATATTTATAGTAATATAGACGCCCTATAGAGCTACTCGCTTTTGGGTTAAGGTTTACTAGGCTACTCGCCAGACCACGTCTAAATTGCTAAGGAATATAAGTCAATATATATACTCCAAGCGTTATCCAGCATACAGACTTTGCATGGCGATCTTGCCAGACTAAAGGACTAAGAAGAAGACTTTGAGCGAAGCTGACAAGAAGATCTGCTCGAGCTCCGACAAGACAACCTGTGCTGCAGATTTAATAACTTTCAACCGGTCAGAGGCATTTACACCATTGATATCGTCGCCGATAGCTACAACCAACAAGAAGAAACAAGACTTTGCATAGGACACATCCAGCTTAGATGTCAGAGAAAATCCGCTTGGCTTTGGCAGCCAATCTAATAGAGCAGGCCCAAGCTCTAATTAACCTACCGGGTTGGGTATACAAATCACATGTATTTCTACTGTTTCGTAAGTGAACGTACGTACCATCAATTATGGTTAGCCCTCTAACCATTCTTGTTCCACTGCAATGGTTAGGATTTTGGATGATATCAGAGTTCAGTATAATCAAAATAATTTGACAGTTTTATGCTTACTAGACTCCTCTAAAGCTTTTGATAGGGTCAACCATGATTTTCTGTGCCAAAAACTTAAAACACTATTTTGGGTTTTCGGATTTTGTGGTTTCCCTTATTAAAAGCTACTTATATATTAGGACTCAGCGTGTTATAATCCAAGACGATTGGTCACAGTCGAGTTTCCCGATAACGGGTGTTCTACAGGGTTCTATCCTGGGCCCGATTCTCTTCTGCTTGTTTATAAATGACCCGCCTTCTGTCTGTGAAAATGTCTCCTTTCATCCAATTTTTTGCATTAACGAGGACCTCATAGCGATTTGCAATTGGGTTAAGGATAATGGTCTGACACTGAATCCAAAAAAAACTCATTCTTTGATGATATCCAAAAAAGACTATAATACGGAACAGCTCCCCGCCATATTGCTTTTAATGATTAAACTGTTTCTTATGCAAAATCCGTTACAAGTCTTGGTCTTAAGTTAACGAACGACTTATCCAGTAAGGAACATATATTAATTATATTGTTGGACGAATCTACGGAACTCTTAGAAAGCTCTGGATCTCTAGTAGTTTAACACCAACTGAAACACGACTTCGGTTGGTCAAGACGCTTCTTATACCGATTATATCGTTTCCTGGAGTAGTTTATCCTAATCTAGATTCCGTGTCCGAACACAAGCTCAATGTAGCTTTTAACGACATGACGAGGTATGTGTACAGCCTAAGAAGGTACGACCACATATCTCCATATAAAACAAATATCCTGGGTTGTACCCTGCGCCCATACACAGATTATCGAAATTGTTTATTGGTGTATAAAGTGATTCTAACGAAAACTGCCCAGTATCTTTTCAAAAGAATAATATTCTCCCATTTTTCTAGAACAGGAAATATACTCATGCCCCCTTTTAACTTTCTAAACTCGTCACGGTTGTTCTTTGTTAATAGCATGCGACTTTGGAATTCCTTGCCTTCAAGAATTAAGTAGATAAGAGAAATAGCAAACTTCAAATCTGAAGCATTTAAAAATGTTTGTGATGTGCTTTCTCAGATTAATTTTGCGTTTTGAGGAAGAGATAGATACAAATGGAAACAATATTAGATAATTTGTTGTATCTTTACTGTATATATATTAGGTAATAAAAAAAAAAATTAATTAAATAGGAATTTAATACATTGTAATCTTTAACACTAAGTTTTTTAAAGTTTAAATATAATAATGTGTAACCACTCCGTTAAAATACTATATAAAACTAAGTCTTACTGTATTAGACAATAAAGTTGAAATTTAATTGAATTGAATTGATTTCCTTAGTAATACCATCTACCAATCAAAAATCTTCCAACGCTGTGAGACGATCTTCCAAATAAAATGAAGGAACCAGTCAAAGATATTAGCATACTTGATGTCTTCAAAAATACAAATCATCGAACTTATACCAAATGTGAAAAATGTAGACGACCAAATTATGAATATAGATAATAGCCAGCGACAGATTTTCATGACCAATTCCTCTCAAGCGGTATTTAGTGGAATGCATCAGAGAGTTGTATCATACAGCCTCGTGAACGTCAGCTGCTGTTCCGTGGGTGGTTGAGCGGGGGTACCCGCCCAAACACGTCGAAAAAAAAAATTTCAGTAATTTCCTCCCGACTGAAACTTTTTCAAAGTATAGCTTATCAGGTATCTCAAAGAAAACACAAAGTCCGCTGACTGTAACGTGGTGGATTATACGTCAGCTGGACGCTTGAACATGAACATGTCACAGCATGACATTTTACCCTACAAAAGGTCGGGTAATTCTAAATTTTTTATATGTTATATGGTATGGCTGGTAAATGCAAATTCTAAATTTCCGCAACCACTCCCCCTCCGCCCCCTTCAAAATCCTGGAAAAACCACAAAAAACCGGCACTTTTGTCAGTTTTTTGCCTATAACTTTTTTTTAGTGTATATAATCGGAAGAATAAATATGCAAATTTGCTTACAAAATTTCCTAAAAATATGATGCGAGAAGTATTTTTGTACAACCAGTACGAACGGCGCTATGAAGCTTCCAAAAAAGGCTTAATTTTCGTGTTTTGAAAGATTTTCAGTTTCCGCCCTCTTTAGAGCGCAATAACTCCTTAACCGTCGAGCTTAGGGCAATTTTTTTTCCAAATTAATCTTGTAGATAATTTTATTGGCTACCGATTGCATGCAAGCATTTTTATTTTGTGACAAATACAATCGGGTGAGGATTGAGAGAGTGTTTTATTAAAATATTCTCACTAACTCATTTTTTCTCTGTATGTCTGTTTGGTTGCTGAGATTTTAAACTAACTTCGAGATAAGCCAGAAACCCAAGCGCGTGCATGCCAGTCTCTGCATCCCTTTTTTTAGTCCGTTGCATGCACCCCCGTCAAGGCCTTACTCAGGATGACCATCGGGGGGAGGGGGGCAAAATCATTCAAAAATTAATATTAGTATACAATTATTTCGGTTTCTTTAACAACTTTTATCACACCCTGTTATTTATATTATAACAGCCTGTTATTATATCCCCTCCTACTCCACTCCCTTCTACTCACTTATACGTAGTGCACCCAGTCATAGTCCACTTCCTTCTAAGCGCACGAGAGTGTAAATATTTTACTATTAGTATTTGATAAGCCCATTCACTTAACTTTTTCTCAATTATCTGACATGTTCTCAATACGACTTATGTAATCTTGAGATTTTTTTTAACTTTTTATTATTTTTAAAAAAATATAAAGAAAATTATTTAATTATTCAGTAAAAAAAATAAATGAAAAGAATCAAATTATTAATTTCAAAATCTGTGGATATTTTAATTTTCTTGATGAATCTTCCCTGGTCGTTTTATATTTTCCACTCAAGTATAGAGCTCTAAGACTTAGGCTCTACAGTTAATTACTGAACACATTTTTAATAGCTATGTGTATCTATTTTTTTTATAATTGTGGCTGTTGGATAAAAGTTAATAAAGAAACCGGGATAATTTTATACTAATATTAATTTTTGAATTATTTTGCCCCCCTCCCCCTGATTGTCATCCTGAGTAAGGCCTTGACGAGGGTGCATGCAACGGACTAAAGAAAGGGGTGCAGGGACTGGCATAGACGCGTTTAGGTTTCTGGCTTTTCTCAAAGTTAGTTTAAAATCTCAGCAACCAAACAGACATACAGAGAAAAAATGAGTTAGTGAGAATGTTTAACAAAATACTATCTCAATCCTCACCCGATTGTATTGGTCACAAAATAAAAATTCTTGCATGCAATCGGTAGCCTATAAAATTATCTACAAGATTAATTTGGAAAAAAATTGCCCTAAACTCGACGGTTAAGGAGTTATTGCGCTTTAAAAAGGCGGAAACTGAAAATCTTTCAAAATACGAAATTTTAGCCTTTTTTGGAAGCTTCATAGCGCCGTTCGTACTGGTTGTACAAAAATACTTCTCGCTTCATTTTGATAGGAAATTTTGTAAGCTACAAATATGCATCTTTATTTTTTCGATAAAATACACTAAAAAAAGTTATAGGCAAAAAACTGACAAAGTGCCGATTTTTTGTGGTTTTTCCAGGATTTTGAAGGGGGCGGAGGGGCGTGGTTGTGGAAATTTGGAATTTGCATCTACCAGCCATACCATATAACATATACAAATTTAGAACTACCCGACCTTTTGTAGGGTAAAATGTCATTCTGTACCATATTAAGTGTACGAAAAAATAATAAATTGGCATGTTCAAGCGTCCAGCTGACGTATAATCCACCACGTTACAGTCAGCTGACTCTGTGGTTTCTTTGAGATACCTGATAAGCTATACTTTGACAAAGTTTCAGTCGGGAGGAAATGATTGAAAATTTTTTTTTCGACGTGTTTGGGCGGGTACCCCCGCTCAACCCACCCACGGAACCGCAGCTTACGTTCACTAAGCTTTATGATATTATTCCCTTATTCTGTTCACAAATTATCATTCGAGAGGAAATGACTGACGAAATTTCTACCTGGCTCCCGGACTATAACAACTTCTTCACCCCTGATGAGATAGAATTATTCAACCGCGGTTTGAACTATTCGGTGAAACCTTCTTTTGTACCTTTACTTGATATCTTCGCAGATATTGAAGCCGTTATTCAGTATAAACCATATCAAATTAAAAGAAAAAATAATGAGGCACAAGGTAGCTCTTCTAATTATTGAGACAAAACGAACAGCTAACAATAACAAAATAGACAACAATACAATTAAATAGAATAGAGCTATCGAATAATTAAAACAACACAACGTAGCTATACTACATGAAATCCGATAAAGGCAAGAAAGTTGTTATAATAAGTAAAACAGATTATGATAACCAAACGCAACCATCAATCACGGAAGATAATTTCAGTGTTTGTGGGAAGTCACCATTAAATAAAATGATCAAAAATTCAAAATTAGTAATAAGTCTTTTCTCTACAGATTTTAATGTTAGTGCATAACTTTTGAAGGAATCCAATTCATAAGTTCCTCTTATATACGGACTGCCAAAAATCCACAATTCCGGCAGCAAAATGAGAAAAATCGTTTGGTGTGTGAACTCACCTTTCGCTTTTGAAGGGTTTTCATTAAATAACTCCTTTAATTTTGTTGAAAAAGTCAAAGACATTGAGATAGAAGATGACGAAATTATGATTTTATTTGATGTCACAGCACTTTTTCCTAATAATCAGTGAACTTGGCAAATTAATCAATTACAGAACACCTAATCAAGCTTAAATAACCACCTGAACACATAAACGCATACTTTTTCTCTATAGGAAATACTATAAAGTAAAATTTGTTTCAGTTCAGAGATACTTTCTACACTGCCGATTTTGAATATTCTATGAAAAACAGCCTCTCACCACTAGTTACAGAACCATTTATGTCCAAACCAGAGAGAGAACTTCGGTATGAAGGTTTACTTCCAAGAATTTGGTGGCGTTACGTTGGTGACACATTTGCGATCGTTAAAGCGTCTGAAGGGGACAAAATCTTAAGAGTTTTACTGGCTGCGCACAATGGTGTAGCAGTAGCAGTAGCACGCAGCAATGTCAAAGTTAAATGTATGTAAATCGTATTGCACGGCTACAATGTGAAGTAGCAGATGCAGCAGAGAGAGTCGCTGAAGTACAAGTCGACTCGACTTGAACTTGACGACCTGCTGCGCTGCAAAACAACAACAAACCAAAATGGCAGACATGATTTTTGTTTGAGTTCAGTGCTGCACATTGTATTCGTGTATGCTGCTTTGTGAGCTACTTTTTTTGGCATTTTACTTTGACATTGCTGCGTGCTACTGCTACTGCTACACCATTGTGCGCAGCCAGTTAAACAATCGGTACGAAAGCATCAAGTTCACATACGAAATCGAAAACGAGAATGACCATTCTTTCCCTTTTCTGGATTTAAAAATCAAACGTAATGGAAGAATGATTTAATTTTCTGTTTACAGAAAATCCACTATTACAGCGATTCATAACATCTGATTCTTTCTGTGGACAACAACATAAAATGGCTGCATTCAATTCGATGATTTATCGGATGTGCCGTCTCCCCTTTTCCACCGCTGACTACTAACGTGAATATGAATATGAAGTCAATTTAGCTGAAACCAACGGCTACAAAAAGTCACTCGTCGACAAAATTATTAAAAAGCGTTCTGATAAGGTGAGAAGGGATAATGATTCTACTCTTTTCACTCAAAGCTAAAATAATTCCACTGAACAACGGGTTGGGTGCTCTATGAGTAGGGTAGACCCTGATTGGTATTGTAAAGTAGAAATTGAATTAACATGGATGCACAAAAAGACGTCCGTGAGCCATAAAAAATTATGCCTGACGTTCGCCATTCTGTGATGTAGGAACTTTACCCACATACATACATATAAGTACCTGTATATATATATATATACATACATGCATATACCTAGGTGGGCAAGATAGAAGATAATGATTAGGTGAGTATAGACCCATTACGCACTTACATCAACAAAATGCTTTGCCTTCTCAAAACACACGACACCACCAACGAGCTGCTATGAACTCACCTAATAGTAAGGGAGGCGCCCGAAAGATTACCTATCTCATCCGGAGACAGAATTAAACTATAAAGGATGGATAGTGTACGTGGAAACATTGACTAAGCCACTGGGCGGACAAACTTTTTCAGGGAACATTAGGCGGGAGGGGGTCACTTCCGGTACCGTTTTTTGAGGCGCACCTATCCGATCGGGGCATAGAAAAAGCTTATTGCTAGTAGGAAGGATATTGTCTGTAGATTCCTAAACAATTGAGTGGGCAAAAAAAATCAGGGAACAAATGCTTGTCCGACCACCTCAAATAACGGTATTTTTGACGAGAACCTATCTCATCGGGAAAATGGGTAAGATGGTCAAAACCCAGCCAAAATCCTCTGCCTTTGTTTTCATACAATCTGATTGTGATGCATTGGCCCACATTGTACTGACGAAAACTGTTCTTTTGATTTTTTGTGACAATGATTTAAAGCAAGGGGGAATCAAACTGGAATCGAAATTTTTCATATTCTTGAAGAAGTTGTCCCGAGCATTATTTTTCGCGGCATACAGACTTTGGAACATTTGGACTCTTGCTAAATTCACGTTGCTACAATTTTTTACTCCATACATTTGCAGCGTAAAATTTTGAATCGCATCCATAACTTCATTATCTACAACTCCGCTCTGACAACTACTTAAAGCTGTAAAAGCTTTTTGGAAATGGTCACATTTTTCCAAAATAGCAAATGGCTTTGCTTTTCCTTTTCTAAAGAAGCAAGCGGTATAATCGCAACCTGTGAAGGCGTGAAAAGCTGGCAAAGAAAGACATAGACTATTTCCCAGTGTAGAGGCAAGTTGTGTACAATTAAAACAGTTTATATCGCGTGACCTTGAGTTTCCAACCGCTAACCAAATTTGAAGATTATTGAATTTGTGCATGTTTCCCAACAAGATTATTAGAACATCAGTGTCAGACGCCTTAACCAATACTATTGAATGGGGTTTTGACTTACTGATATGGTAAATCATTCTTGTATCAGCTTCTTCGTGGTTACAATTAAACTCAGTTTCTTCAGTACTCAAAATTGATTTGTCTATAACGACATACGAAATACATTTATCTTCTAATGTCAAAAAAACTTTTTTGTTTCCAATAATGGGAACCATCTAGGGGCTTTTCCAACTATTTGCTAAAAATTTAACAAGGGCTTCTTTGAACTTTGGATTTTTTAAGGACTTTAAAAAGTCATTATTTCGTTTTTGAAATGGTCCATGAATAGTGTAACTGACCGAATCCTGTTCATTACGAAAGTAATGCTCAGAATCTTTGATAGATGGATGTAAGTATCGATCGAAAATTAAATGCACTTCTGAAGCATCCGTTGAGCATGCTCATTTCAATCATTTCTGAAATTTTTCCAAAAGATTGTGGAACTGATGGTCCCAAAATATGCAAAAAGTAAAAACCATCAATTATATCTATGTATATTCAAACCAACTGGTTCGGAAGAAGAAATTTAGTTTTTGAGTTTTTTGGCTAGGACAGATTTGTCGGTTTTGTGCATTTCACCACTGTAATGATCAGTGTCGATCAACTACTCGTCGTGTGCGGTCGCGTTGCTTCTGTGCGCGTGTGTCACAAAAAAAAAAAAAAAATAAAAAAAAAACCAAACCAATTCACATACCATCCATAGTGCAATAAATTTAAAACCATAAATAAAACTCAGCCCAAAACTCGAAATAATAAATAGAATCAGTGCCAATTAAAAAGAAAAAGAAAAAAAAATATTAACACCAAATACCTCGCTCGCATTCGCAGCACAGCATCCAACAATACCCATCCTCTCCACCCGCGCCAGACATAACTGTTGCTTTCTATGCAATGCAAGCCTCTTGTGAGGCTTATCGCAAGAGGTTTTGCATTGGATGGTGAGCAGCATTTGATGTATATTTCTTTCGTGTTTTTTTTTGTCTACGAGTATATTAATTTCCGTTTGCAAATTGTTTTATGGGCATAACACCTAGGACAGTTTGTTTATAATTGGAATTAATATGGGCCTATACTGCACGGCTGAAACTAGTTTCGTCAAAGTTGAATTTTTTGTGTTTAGTTTTTCAGAATGGTAAGTGATTTTTGTGTTGTATTTTCAAATATTCGTGGGCTAAGGAAGAATTTCTTTTCTGTGTACGCCCATACTGTGCAGTACAGGCCAGCTGTTTTGGCATTAAGTGAAACCCAGGTTGGACAGAATACTGATTTATCAGAATTTTGTTTGTTTGGATATAACTTAGTGCCATTACTTTTTTCAAACCATGGTCTTGTCGTCTATGTTAGGAATGATATTGCTTGCCAGAGCCTTCCCCAATATGGGCATTGTTCTAATACGAACTTTAATTTCCTGTGTCTCAAATTCACTGTCCGCAAGCATATCATTCATTACTGTTTTCTTTACAGGAGTCCAAATCTTGACAGCATGTCTACTTGTGATGAGTTAGATGTTTTGTCAGATTCAATTTCCCGAATTGTTTCCCATTGTCCTCACACTGAAGTCGTGATTACGGGCGACTTCAATGTACACAATTCAAGTTGGCTCCGCTATTCTGGCCAGACAACACTCGAAGGAAGGTATACCGAGATCTTTGCTGAGTATAACCATCTTACCCAGCTTGTCGATGAGCCCACTCGTATACCGGATGTTGATGGGCATTCCGCCCATGCTCTTGACTTGTTCCTTACTTCCCACCCTGATAAATATACTATTAAAGTAACTTCTGCATTTGGCACCTCGGACCATTGTGTCATTTCAGCTAATTTCTCGATCTCCAACCATCCAGTTAAAGAAAAAATTCCCACTAGGACCGTTTGGCAATACGAGAAAGCCCACTGGGACGGTCTGAATAATTTCTTTCGCAACTTTAACTGGTCATTATGCTTCCCCGATAATGACATTGATGCCAGTGCTGAAATGATTACAGAAGTGATTTTTCTTGGAATGAGAACTTTTGTCCCTCACAGAACAAAATGTATCAGACCAAAAGAAAAGTCTTGGTTTACCGAAGAGTGTAAAGAAGCTATCAGTTTGAAAGAAGTAAGCTTCCGATCCTATAAAGCCAACCCAACTGAGGAAAATCGGAAGAAACACAAACAAGTTAGGAACTCGTGCAAATCCGTTATCCATAAAACGAAATTTTTGCATGACCAGAAGTTACGGCAAAAAATCTTGCAATGTCCCAAAGGCAGTAAGAACTTCTGGTCATTTGTAAGAAACGTCAAGAACTCAACGTCATCATCAGTTCCAACGCTCATCGTCGACGATAAACCCATTGTCAGCTCTTCAGAGAAGGCGAATATGCTCGCAGCTCATTTTGCTGCAAGTTCTACGTTGCCTGCAAGCAACAATGCCCCTCCTGTACTTGAGAACGTTAATTCTTCTATGGGACAGATATTTTTCCGCACTCGTACAGTAGCAAGAGTACTTCAAGATCTTGATATACACAAATCCGCTGGCCCGGATGGTATACCCCCTATTCTTCTGAAGAAGTGTTCTTCATCTCTGGCAAAACCACTGCGTAAGGTTTTTCATCGCTCCTATCGTTCAGGAATCTTTCCTAGTAGATGGAAAACAGCATTTGTCCAGCCCGTCCCAAAAAAAGGTGACTGCTCCCCCCCCCTCCTACTACCGACCAATTGCACTTACGTCCCTTCTTTCCAAGGTCATGGAAACGCTGATAAATCGTCAGCTCAAGAAATATCTTGAAGATCGGGAGCTTTTAAATGACCGGCAATACGGCTTTCGCAGCAATCGTTCCACTGGTGATCTGATGGCATATCTCACCGAACAGTGGAACAAATCTGTGCATCGCTTTGGCGAAAGCAAGATTATTGCGCTTGATATTTCAAAGGCATTTGATAGAGTTTGGCATGAAGCTCTTTTATCGAAAATGCGTGCATTTGGTATCGATGATACTCTTATTCGTTGGATTAGAAGCTATCTTCTGGACCGATCAATACAAGTTGTATTAGACTGTTTCAAGTCTGATCTCCACAAAATAAATGCTGGTGTGCCCCAGGGCTCCGTTCTGTCTCCGACTCTCTTTCTCATTTTTATAAATGATCTCTTGTCTGTGACTTCTAATCCATTAAATTGTTTTGCTGACGACTCAAGCCTCAGCTTTTCATAAACGTTTGATAATTCACGGCCTTCACCTTCGGACGTGTTATTACAACGGAATCGTATGATAAGCTCATTAAACTCCGATTGAAACAGCATTGTGAATTGGGGTACTAGAAATCGTGTGGAGTTTAATGCGTCGAAAACTCAATGCTGTCTTTTGTAGTTGAAGCTAAACATACCCCCTATGCCATTATCCATGAATGGTACTTGCATCGAGGAGGCCGAAAAGCTATCAGTACTCGGTATGTGTATCAGTGAGAATCTTCGTTGGAATGATCATATACTTGAGATTGCCAAGAATGCTGCAAGATGCTTAGGCTTTCTTAATAGATGCAAGAAGTTTTTTACCATTTCTGATCTGGCTACAATTTACAAAGCGTTTATACGCCCTAAGCTCGAGTAAAACTCCCATCTCTGGGCAGGTGCTTCTCAAGCTTTTCTCCACCTACTCGACAGAGTTCAGAAAAAAGCGTTAAAATTGATAGGAGAGAGAAACATTATGGAAACATTTACGTCACTCGAACATCGTCGAAATGTCTCATGTCTTTCCTTATTTTACAGATTCTTTTACAAAAAATGCTCACTCGAGGTAGCCAGCTGCGTTCCACCCCTTAAACATTTCCCCCGTAATACTCGTCTTGCTAGGAACGCTCATCAGCTTACACTTGAGCCCAATTGCGGACGTACCGTGAAATATAGAGATTCTTTCTTTAGCCGTACAACACGAATGTGGAATGGATTGCCTGGCACAATTTTTCCTTGCCATTTTGATCTTCAAACATTCAAGATCAATGTTCATCGACACCTCCTTTCCCTTCCTTCCTAACTTCCTATCGCTCGCGCTGTGACTTATCATTGAAAGGGCTATAACAAAACCCTTGAGCGCGTGTGCATTAAAAAAAAAAAAAAAAAAAAGGAAGGAGGAGCAGGTGCCAAAGGATATGACAAGCAAACTTGCATATCGATTTTTTTTTCCAAAGCTATGGCTAGAAGCCGACCAAAGACATCCCTTTCCATTTTGATAAGTGCTTTTTTGTCAAGATCCCTACTTTTTTGAAATTTTTTTAAACACTGCGATGCGAAATTTCGAATATTGTTTCTCTTTAAAGGCTTAACAAAATGTTCACAATTTTTGGAACATTCATCTATAAATGCAGTTTTTTGATTAAAACCTGTTAAGTGTGCATTTAACAGAAAATTTGCAATTTCTTGGGAAACTGCTCTTCCCGTTGTTATGTGAAATAAATGTTCTTTTTCAACACTCTTCTCAAATGGATTTATATTTTGTTTAAATGAATTAACAATTTCAAAAAATGCCTTTTTGTCCTTTTCTACTCGGCTTTGTGCAAGCTCATAAGCTATGTCATCTTTGTGTTCAAAATTTATTTCTGCCAACATTTTCGAAATAATTTTTGTTCGTATGTTATGGCTAAGTGCCCAACGCTGTCTAGCAGATATTGAATTGGTGAAATGTGTAACCCCAGTTAAAGAATTTGCCGCATCGGCATTTATTGTCTGTTCAAGCGTTAAGTCAACAGGAGCTCTTGCAAGACTTTTTTTTGTGCGTTTAATACCAAAAGCACCCCGTTTGAACTCTTTTATCAATTCAGAATTTCGAATCTTCAAATCTAATAAATTACTGTGATATTTCAATATCCATCTAGCATAGTTGGGTTGATTAAAAACGAAAAATAAGTTCGATAATTCAAAAATCGAATCCACATATAAATCAAAATCGTTTGTCCTGATACTTCTAGAAAACCTGAAAAATACGTTCATAAATTCAACGTACTGAATAAAAAACTGTGGAGTTTTTCCATAACCTCCTGTAAGTGTGACATTACAGTATTCTCTGTATTTTTGTATGACATCATTTAACACAGGACTCAGGGTAAGAACGTCTTCTGGTTCAAATGAGTTTTCGAAAATATAAGTTAAATCTTCTACTATGTTAACCTCCTTTTCTGAGCAAAATTCTTCAAAATGCAGAGTCTGAATAGCCCCGTATAGCAAAGGATGGATTCTTTTACACCTGTTGAAATGTTTGCCATCTATGAATCCATTTACGGATCCTCCAGCCAAAACTTCAGCTTGCAGTAAAACATCTACAACACCAGAACCATCGATAAACTTTCCAAGAGCTTTAAAGAAAGCCATTTGTATATGGAATGCCCCTAAATTAATAAACACATTGTTAAAAGTTGGGTTTTCATTAATTTGGATCTGCATAGCCATTTAGCAATAGCTAAATCATAAGTTAAGATAATTTCTCTTTGACCACATTCATTGGCAATGTCCTGGGCATATTTTAACGTTTCATGTACCACCGTAAAGGATGTTGGCGACATATTAATTTGAGGTAGATAATCGATGATCTGGGTTTCACTTTTGTCTATTGTCGTTTTACTGTTAAACCCTATCGACATTGGTGTTTCCGGAAGTTGTGACAGTGAGATTGACCAGATTAAATCTTTAATTATTGCATTTTCTTTGGTTATAAAAGAGTCACTTGAGGCAGTTATAATGTCTTCCATTCGTAGCAAGGTTGTATTGAAAGAAACTTTTTTCATGTATGGTTGAATGTCTCGTGGAATTTCCTCAAATCGTCTTCTTTTTCTAGATGAGCACTCAACGTTTTCGATTACAACATTTGATTCTTCCAAATTGCTATTGTTTGTGACCTGCGATAAATCTGTTTTAGGTGCGAATTGATAGATAATGCCAACGGTGTCATGAAGTGTATCTTTTCCGTTTAGAGTTTCGACATACCGATCAAAGTTATCAAAAGCAACGTGAGTACTTCGACTCACATCTCTTTCTATTGCTGAAGGTATAAGACTATTTTCTGCAAGGGCAGTGTAAGTCATCTCAGTTTCAAGCTCCCCTGCAACAGTGTACCCTACAGAATGCCCATATTTATTTAGTATTGTTAGAACCTTTTTACTACTTGTAAGAGATTTCATTGAAAGACCTAGCATAAGATGTTTGGCTGGTTTAATTCTCCCTTTTGTAATTATATAGAATATGTCCTGACATAATGAATTTATTTTGACAGAATCATCTTCGGATGCCTTTCTTCGAACATCAGGTCCTTTAATTAGAGAACTTATAAACTCAAACAATTTTCCGGGAGTAGTACATTCTCCCCTAGTAATATCGTCCGGTTTTAACTTATTAGGAAGTTTATTTTTTACTATAGATTTGACACTATTTCGAATATCATAGGCTACTTCTTCTAGTTTGAAAACTTCAGCAGATTTTAAAAATAAAGAGTCATTAACTAGCTTATTTATATCAATGCCTGATTTATATATTTATTTATTAAATTTATTAAATGTGTCAGAAACTGCAATTGTGACAAGACAACCATGAGCACTTTCAATTTTTCTTTGCAAAAACTGTGGTATAAAGCTTTCAAAGTCAAAATTTGTTACAATATTATCGTTAATTTCTAACAGCAGAGCTTTGTATCTCAAAAATAAATCTTTTAAATAAAAAATGTGTTCATTCTCGACAATTTTTTCTAAAATATAGGCTGAAAATGCTTCAAAAGCCTGTTTATGAATTTTTCTGAGCTTGTGCCAGCAGCTTTGTTTTTGGATGTTTATATTTTGAAGTTTATTATATTTTTTTATTGTTTTATTTCTACATATTGGATGGTACGCAAAATTTTTACAAATTTTTAAACTATTGATAATTCTAACATTTTGGATTTTTTCAGCGATTTGTCTCATATTTCTTATCTGTTCGCCATTATTACATATAGATATTTTTACTTGCTCAATAGGGCAAGTATTGGTTTCGTGCAGAAAAAAAAATCGAGGTTTTAATCAAACATGACATTACGATGATAGAGAAGCCCAAAAAAGTGGTTTTCGCCATACCGTCCGTCGGTCTGTCTGTGCGTCTGTGCGTCTGTGCGTCTGTGCGGATGTGCGCTTTTTCACGTCATGCTAAAGCCTAAACCGCTTGACGGATTTTGTTCAAACTTGATATATAGTAGTTTGAAGAAAAACGGTTGTCGAGGTTTTTTTTATTTCGTTTTATCCCGGATCAAACTGGTACCTTTCAAGTAACGGTTTTTTTCAATTTGAATTTTCTCGAAAACGGCTCTAACGATTTTGATTAAACTCAAAATTTGGTTTACTTTAAGCATTTCTAACAAAACTCCGTTTTTCGTTTTTGGCTCAAATAGTCCTAACGAAAATCAGGTTTTAACGGCTTTTTTTCAAATAGCCATAAGTTCACAACGGCTTGATTGAATCGACTCAAATTTCGTTTGACATAGTTTTTTATAGTTTTCTATAGGATGGCTTTGTAAATTTTTCACTGAAGCCTTTCTAAACGGTGGCTTCCATACAACGAGTCGATAAGTTTTAGCCAATATTTTTTGGTTTTTTCTAATTTGCTCGAAAACGGCTCTCACGATTTTGATTAAACTTTGTGTGTTATATTCTTTTAGTGTTTTTAAGAGAACTGCGTTTTCAGTTTTTGGCTAAAAATGCAAATAACGGAGATCTGCTCTTAACGGCTTTTTTTCAAATGGCCATAAGTTGTCAACGGTTGCATCCAATTCACTCAAACTTTGTTTGGTATAGTTTCTTTTAGCTTCCCTTCAGAGGGCATTGATTTTTTTTCATTTTCTTTTTTTTAAATGGTGGCTCCTATACAAAGAGCCATTAGATTTTAGCCAATTTTTTCGATTTTTCTAATTTACTCAAAAAAGGCTCGCCCGATTTGTATGAAACTTTGTATGTTACATATTTAGAATACTTCAAAGAAAACTGCATTTTTGGTTTTTGGCTACACATGATAATAGCGGAAATTGGTAATATCAGTTTTATTAATTTGACCATTAGCGGAAATTCATATCATTTATATCACCCAAAAGACGACATCTAAATTTGATATACTAAAGGTTACTAAACGTTAGCTCCCGTGTATCGAGTTTTCCAGTTTTAGCCAATTTTTTTTTAGTTTTTACCAAATTTTTCAAAAATGAGCTGTTCTTATTGATCGAAAAGTTTGTTTTTGTCGTACTATTGCACCCACAGAGCAAGTACGTGCGACCCAGTCGTGCATTTTATTTGATTACGCAAGCCTTGCTTTTTAATTGCTTGAGAACAAAAAATACATTTTTTAATGCTATTTTGTCCTGCTGATTCGGTCGATGGAGTACAGATTGAAGTTGTAAGTGCAGTTTCCAATTGCGATTGAGTTTCAATCGATTTTAAAAGATCGGTTGAGCTACTTGGTATAGCCTAAAACAATAAACAAATCAATAAAACCTAGGATTTTAGGTTAAATGTAATCTATTTATACTTTGAAGGAATTGGAGCTTTGAGGTGCTGAGATCTTAGTAACCTCTTCCTGATTGTTTGCATCTAAATACGTAGGTGAACTACGTATTTGAGCCTAAATAAAAACAGTTAAAAAAGACTGCATTGCCACATAAATTATAGAGATAAATACTTCATGGATTGGTGATTCCCGCATCGGTGCACTTTCCAGTGGACTTTGTAGCATCGTGATTGAATCGCATGGTAGTACCTAGTTATTATCAATAATAATTTTTGTAATATTATGTATTTATTATATTTCTGTTGGTATATTCATCTTATTTATTTATCATAAATGATTAAAAAAATGCGTTTTAGAAACTGGTCGTGAGTCAAAAACTCCTGTCTATTATAGACAGTAGAGAAATCTATATTTTTGTACTAGTTTCATTATGTTTGCTATAAGAAAAAATATATTTTTGAATCGAGAATAGAAGTTAATTTTTTTTTTTTTTTAAGTGGGCGGACAGCGTGTTATTCCCTATAAAACTTTGTCCGCCCAGTGGATTCGTGGGGAGGACAGTTGTGCCTTTCATTTGATACCCATCTTACCCATTTTCCCGATGAGATAGGTTCTCGTCAAAAATACCGTTATTTGCCGGCGGTTGGAGATGCTGATTTGACTGGGAAAGCTAAATCAATTTGTGCTGGCTTGCTTTCATCTGCAGATGTTTCCGATATTGATTACGCGCGTCCAATATCAGCTAAAGATTCCCGATCAGCAATAATAGTTGTTAAAATGAAAAGCCGCAATGCAGCATGGACAGTTCTTAAGAATGCGAAGGATTTAAAGGGATCTCAAATTTACATTCATAAAGATCTCCCATACAAAATGCGATGCAGACGAAGCCATTTGGTCCCAATCCACAGGTGCTTGCGTGCTAATTTTCCACAAGTTAAAGCTATGCTCAAAGACGATAAGCTTGCCATATCCGACAAGCTTTTCACCTGGGATTTAGAGCAGGGGCTAAAGTGTGGTACTCTTGATCCTATGGAGGCATTAAAAACAATATTCGGCAGTAATTGTTCGATTTTAAATAATTTAGAAACTTTTATGGATGAAGTGCACAAAGTAAACAAAGTAAGAAATGTCAACGTTTATGTCAGTCCCAAAACGTCAAATGGGAATGTACACGAAGTTAGCAACGTTTCACCACATCAAAATGTGAAAGCATCCGCTGTAAAGCTTTTGGGTCAAAACACAAGCATGAATGCGAGAGCATGATGCGATCAAGTCTACCAGAATCAAATTAATACTTTAGATTTAAGAATATTAGGATATAATATATCAGGGCTAAAAAATAAATTTTTTGTTATGAATTTCTTTAGTTACATTAAAAGCTTTGATATATTTTTACTTGTGGAAACGCATGTGTTAGATAATGAGATAGAGAAATTTGAAGGTATTTTTAATAATTTTAAGCTAAAATGGGTGCCAGTGGTGAAAACAAATACGTATGGGAGAGGAAGTGGAGGACAGCTTCTTGGTTTCCGAAAAGGACTTTGTGGATTATCCTTAAATTTTGTGCAAAGGGAAGGAATTAATATATTGGAGGTCACGTATAACGGTTCGAAAGTGTATATCATTCCTATATATCTAAATTGTAATCACTGGCAGAGAGATTTCGACAAACTATGCGACGGACTTTCATCCTTAAACTCCGGGGATCTATTACTTGTCGGTGACTTTAACGCCAGGATTGGCTGCTCACAGAATAGCTTTTTAAGCGGATCAGCTGGAATTATTTTTAATTCAATTCGTCAGTCAAAAGATGAAGTATGCGATGGTAAAGGTACTAAAATATTGGATTTAGCGGACTCTTTAGATGCTAGAGTTTTGAATGGAAGTTGTGCAGGAGATGTTAAGGGTGAATACACATTTATCCGAGGAACGGCGTGTTCAGTCATCGACTATGGGATAGTTTCTGGAAGGTGGAATGATCTTTTGAGAAGTTTTAGTGTTAGGCAGCAAACTTTTTCGGAGCATATGCCTTTAGAAATCACATGCAATTCAAGGCCGGCAGATGAATTATCTTGTTCTAAGTCGCTTGAGCTCCTTCCAAAGCTACATTGGAGTAATAGTTCAAATTTTGTACGGGCTTACCAAACTAATTTAAATGAGGAACTGAGAAAACATAGCTCAGAGGGTGATAATTTATACATGACCAGACTTACTGACATAATGAAAACTGCAGTCCCAGTAACCAATAACTGGAAGCAGAAGAATGATTTTAAACAAGAATGGTTTGACTTGGAATGCTTTAAAGCAAGAAAAAAATCATTTACTTTACTAAAGCTTCTGAGAAAATATAACTTGCATGTCTTTAAGACTATGTATGCGTCTGCGAACAAAGAGTACAAACACATCTGCCTTGCCAAGCGTAAGCAAAACGATGAACAATCCATACAACGCTTAAACTCAGCGATGTCTTCGGCAGAATTCTGGAAAGCGGCTAAAGCAATTAACGGACGGCCTAGTAGGATTGGATCTTCACTGCACGCAACCGAGCTTCAGGATTACTTTAAAAGTTTACTCAACACTGCGCAGTTTTCACCCCTGCCTCAATATGCTGCTCCGGTTTTCTTAGACGATATCCTTGATTTACCGTTTACAGTGCTGGAACTTCGGACTGCTTTAGAAAAAACCAGATCTGGTAAAGCCCCAGGAGATGACAGGATTCCTTCAGAATTCTATATAAACTGTACGTCCGAGTACCTGTTTTCACTCACCAAAGAATTCAATAGAATTTTCGAAACCGCAGAGGTGCCAGCCTGCTTTAAAAAAGCAATTATCTATCCGCTGCATAAGAAAGGTGCGTACGATAATCCCGAGAATTACAGGGGCATTTCTTTTTTGAATTCTTCAGTGAAGTTATTCAGTGCACTTATTTTTACAAGGCTAACAGAGTGGGTTAACGACAGAAACATACTCAACATGTTCCAAGCTGGTTTTAGGAAAAACCACTCGACTGTAGATCAGATTTTCACCTTATTTCACATTGCCGATTACTTTAAAAGCAAAAAGAAGAAGCTATATGCTTTCTTCGTAGATTTCAGAGCTGCTTTTGACTCCATTGCCCGTGCAGCGTTATTCTATAAGCTCTTTACCTTGGGTATCTCAAGCAAAGTTGTGAATCTGCTGAAAGCAATGTATGAAAACAATGTGTCTTATGTTTGGGACGGACAATTTACATCAGAGGACTTTGAAGCGGAAATGGGAGTAAGGCAAGGATGTGTGTTGAGTACTTTGCTGTTCATTTTGTTTATAAATGACATTGTCGAGGAAGTGGGAGGGGGTATTGAGTTCGGAAGTTTACGAATACCGTGCTCATTTTCGCTGACGACATAGTTTTTCTGGCGGAATCAGTTGACGGAATGCAGCTCATGATCAACCGTCTGGAGCGCTATTGTGATCTTTGGAACCTGACTGTTAACCTTGGAAAGTCTAAAATGATGATCTTCAGGGATGGAGGTGGTAGATACTCGAGAAACGAAAGGTGGACCTACAAGGGTCAGAATTTGGAAATTGTTCGAGAGTATAAGTATCTCGGTGTATTGATCTGTGCTAACCTTAACTTTAAAAAACATTTCGAAACTAAATTAGCTGAGGCAAAGAGAGCTATTTCTTCAATCTGGGGACGTTGTATAGAGAGTAGGTTTGTGGACCATAGCGCAAAGATCCAGATATTTCGTGCCACTGCTTCTTCCATCATGCTGTATGGTGCTCAAGTGTGGGGTTGCTGGCAGTTCGATGTTGTTGAAAAGTTTCAAAGATATTTTCTTAAACGCATTTTTCGGTTGCCGGCCTGTACTCCAAATTACATGGTGCACCTTGAAACTACAATGCCACCGTTATTCTTAAATACGCTAAAATTGCACTTCGATTATATAATGAAGCTGCTGGAGATGGATGAAACAAGACTACCCAAATTGATCCTCAAGTCGATAATTACTTTAAGAGGCAACCTCGTCAAAAAATGGGAAGAAATAGGCGTTGAGTGTGGAGAAAGGTTACAGATTCAACCAGGTATCGGACCCACTATTCTGAGAAACATGTTTCAAAATTTACTGGGTGGTGTAGCGCGCTCAGCTTACAGTGGTTATACCTTGGAAGCTCAATCTTCTCAGTATAGGACGATATATAGCCAGCTCGACTACAACTTACAAGGAAGCTCCTACTTCTTAAACAGATTACCGCTTTCAATGATAAGTACGATATTTAAAGTAAGAGGGGAAATGATCAACCTTAACTACATTCCACATCGTCCGGACCTACCTATTTTGTGCGATATTTGCAACCTCAAGGAAAGAGAAGATATTTATCTTTTTATTGCCAGATGCCCCATTCTAAGTGAATTTCGAGTCAGATTCTTCGGTAAATCCATAATGACTATGCGCGAAGTTTTATGTATTTTGAATGGAAGTCTTGGTTGGGAGAAATTGTGTAAATACACAACGATGGCACTGAATTATAGAACCCGAATAGTCGACGGCGACTTTTAAATTTAATTTTATTTTTCTATTTTAGTAAGAAATGTATAATATTGTTATAATGTCATTCTGGTAGACGGCTTTAAGCCAAACCATACTATGAAATTTATTGTAGATATAATTGAAATATTATAAATAAAGTTTCTATAACTAACTAACTAACTACCGTTATTTGAGGTGGTGATTTTTTTTTGCCCGCCCAATTGTTTAGGAATCTACAGACAATATCCTTCCTACTAGCAATAAGCTTTTTCTATGCCCCGATTGGATAGGTGCGCCTCAAAAAACGGTACCGGATGTGACCCCCTCCCGCCTAATGTTCCCTGAAAAAGTTTGTCCGCCCAGTGGTTTAGTCAATGTTTCCACGTACACTAACCATCCTTTATAGTTTAATTCTGTCTCCGGATGAGATAGGTAATCTTACGGTCGCCTCCCGGACTATAAGCTGCCCCAACTCCTCGCATCGACGTCAATCCAAAGCCCTCGCGACAAGAACTACAATATTTTAGCTGATATCCATAAGCAAAGTGAGTCCATCAAAAACCTTTCACTAAAGCTAGACGACATCGATGAAAAATTAACATGTAAAATTGACGAATACGTCAAGCTTATAGATGAACAAGTTAAACAAATTAAATCCGAAATTGTTAATGTCACCGCTCGCATTCCTGCCGTTGAAAACAATAACACTAGGAAAACATGAAAATTAACACTGAACTACAAAACATCAAAAGCTCAGTACACGAAATCATCTCTGACGTCTCCTTAATAAAAACAAGTATTCCATCACATTCCTCCTCCACCGATGAGCTTGCCCACGAAGTGATGAATATAAAAAAGACGCTCAATGATCACGAAAACAACTCTTTATCATGTGATGCTGTACTTTATAATGTTCCTGTCCTCCAGGCTGAAAATCTCACTCATGTTTTTCGTCAGCTTTGTATCACCTTAAACCTGAATCTTCCATCTCTTAATCACATTTTTCGTACTCGCAGCAACAAAAACAATAACTCACCGGCAATAATAATTAAGTTTAACTCGGCACACGACAGATCAACAGCTTTGAAAGCCATAGCACAATTTCGGAAAACTAATAAACGTCAACTTTGCCTAAAAGATGTTGGGATTCAATCTGATGTTTGTATATACTTGAGAGAATGCTTGACCTCAACAAACCAAAAAATTTTGCATGCTGCTCTAAATATGAAAAAACAACATCTAATCTCAGTTGTGTTTACAATGCGTGGGCAAGTCTATATTAAACGTGATGCCAGCCAAAACGATGCAATTGCAATAGACACCATCGAGAGCTTATCAGGGTTGCCACCCAACAATTTTTAAGACGTGAAGGAGAACTTTATTTAAAACGCCAGAACACGTTATATATGATTATTGTTTTTTATTGTTTTTATTCTCCTATATTACCTCCTTATTAATTAAACTTTTTTCTAAATATCATCTATACCTACGAGTATTAGCATATATGTAAGTAACAATGGCTTTCCTACTTTTTCTTGTAAAATGGAACGCAGCAACCTTCGCAGCAACCAGACGAATGTTTTTTTTTTTGTTCTCCACCTTGTCCGTTTTTCTAATCATGTTGGTGTTTTTAAGTAAAAAATCCATCCAATCATCAATGTTGGGTGACCAAAGCCGTACTTCCACAAACGACACAAGTATAAATATAACCAGAGCTATGGTCAATATAATCGCGTCACATAATAATGGTTTTCAAGTTTGCCATATAAATGTCCAAAGTTTACTTAAGAAGATTGACGAGTTCCGGGATTTGTTTGAGGGTTCAAGGTATGACGCCATATGTGTGAGTGAGACTTGGCTTCATGGCAATATTTCTGATTGTTTAGTGCAACTTAAGTGGTTCAAGATTCTAAGAAATGACAGGAAGGGTCGAGTGGGTGGTGGAGTAGCTATATACTTAAGAGATTCAATAAAACATCGAATTAAATATGTTTCTAGGCCTGAGTCTCCAATTGAATACCTTTGTATCGAAATTGCTAACATGAATGAACGCCTACTACTTGGAGTTGTCTACCGCCCTAACCGTTATGTTGATTGGGCAGTGCTCAAAGCTCTTCTTGAAGATAACTCCTTCTTATTCACAAGTGTAATTCTTTCTGGGGACTTCAACTGCGATGCACTCACCGATAACAGCCTCCTTAACATTATGAATTCGTTCAACTTGCTTCCAGTTAACTCAAGATATCCCACCCACTTCTCACAAAACTCGAAAACACTTCTCGACATCTTTTTTGATTCCAGCAAAGTATTCTCCTTTCACCAACTTGATGCTCCGGGTTTCTCCAAACATGACCTGATCCATCTCTCATTTGATTTCTCTCTGAATAGGCCCATGAGAACCTTCCAATTCCGGGACTTTAGGAATGTTGACACGCAATCTCTTGAATCAGACGCAAGAAGCGTGCAGTGGGATGCAATTTACCACCTACTCATGCCTGACGAACAAGTAGAGTCAGTCCAATTTGTCTTATTTGTTCAACACCCACTGCCCCTTAAAAACAATCTCTGCTAAGTATGGTGACTGTCCTTGGTTCACTAGAGAAATACGTAACAAACTCGAACAAAGGGACCTGGTTTTTAAAAGGTGGAAGCGTTTTAATATTCCTAATGATTTCCAAAAATATCGTCACTTGCGAAACACTGCCGTTCGCCTAATTCGTCTAGCAAAGGTCCAATGGTACCAGCGCCGTCTAAACATGTCTTTAAGTGGTCGCAAACTATGGAAAAACCTTAAAGAAATCATAAGTAAAGCAAATAGCTACAGTGCTGATGAGCTTGATTGCAATGTAATTAACAACTATTTTATAGCGTCTATGCCTCTACCACCCATCAATTCTATTCAAGGTTTATCTGCACTAGATTTCTCGACATCGTACACTGGTTCGGCTTTTGGGTTCTCATGTATTAGTAACGAAGATGTGGTTGAAAGCATTCTCTCTTTGAAATCCAACGCTGTTGGTTTTGATAACCTCCACCCCACCTTTTTTAAAGCCACGTTACCAATAATCTTGCCCATTCACTTGCCGACACAAATTCCATTAAGTATATATATATATATATGGGTGCCGAGACATATATTTCTATGTATTAGTCATAGGGAGAATGAGCTGGAATATTATGTATATATAAATATCCCACGCTACACCAAACACATTTACTCACCATGTCTAGAAGTTAACCTATAAAGACAATATCAGCAAGAGGAACCAGCGTAAGTGGGGGATACTTTATTATTATAATGCATACAGTAATGTTGAGAGCAGCTGAAAGATTCAAATGCATTTTTTTATCAAATTTTGAGGCCAACACTAAGTGCAGCGATATATCTGCATATATTGAATCACATTTCAAAAATACCAATTTCAAAATTGAGCAGTTACCAACGAAAGGAATTGATTACTCGTCTTTCAAGTTATTTGTTCCACATGAAACATTTACTCAATTATTGGATAAGCATTTCTGGCCGAAAAACATAATCATCCACGAATTCGTTAAATGAAATACTTTGAATAACCCTTTTCGGAAGAATTTGACAAGACCAACAAACCTTCGTTGCAACTAATTGATATACTTTATCAAAACGTAAGAGGCTTACGGACAAAGACCAATTTGGTTGACTTTAATACCTCGAACTTTTCCTACGATGTCATATCTTTGACGGAAACATGGCTATTTGGTGGAATAAAGGACTCAGAACTTTTCGATTCTTCGTTTAATGTTTATAGACGTGATAGATACTCCGATCCGAGTATTACTACTGTTGGCGGTGGTATCCTTATTGCCGTTAAATCTTGTTTTGTGACTTCACTAGTCAGTGTTCCTGTTTGTTTGAACGAAGAGTTTTTATGTGTGAAGATGGATCTTCAAGGAAAACATATCTACTTCGTCACTATGTACATTGTTCCTGGAAGCTCAGTTAATACCTACAACGAAGCCTTCACCTTTTTAAATTACATATTTGATCTGATGAACTACAATGACGACATAATATGCCTTGGAGATTTTAATTTAACCAATGTGTCTTGGAAACGATGTCCTGATACTAACACTATGGTGCCAACAGGAAACCTTTCAGTAGATGACTCGCAGACTCTGGATAATATTACGTCGCTTGGTCTGCATCAGATAAATAACATACCAAACTCAAATGCTAAGATCCTTGACTTGATTTTCACAACAATTGATGCCGACATTTCACTAGACAAAACGACTGATCCTCTGGTAAAAGAGGACTCTCATCATCCAGCACTCATCATAACTGTTCAAAACTTTGTAAGGAGTAGTAATCAAGATTCTGACAATGTTTTTAAATTTAACTTTAAAAAAACTGATTACACTAAATTGAATAGTTTGCTATTTTTAATTGATTGGTCCTGCCTTTATTCTTGTTCAGATATTAATTCTATGGTTTTAAAATTTTATGACAAAATATTTGATTGTTTTTTGGCATCTGTTCCCCTTATATCTAATAAATCAAAATCACTTGCTCCAAGTTGGTATGATAGTGAAGTGCGAAGATTAAAAAACTACAGAAATAAGTTATGGTTTAAATACAAACAAACTGGCTTAGATTCCGATTTTATTAGTTACTGTGAGGCCAGAAATATTTTTAACAGAGAGTCAAGTATTAAGTATCTTAATTACATACAAAATGTTCAGAGCAATTTAAAAATGGATCCTAAATCCTTTTGGAATTTTATTAATAGCAAACGTAAATGTACGTAAATGTACTCCATATCCGTCCGTTTTTAAACATAACAATATTTCAGTCCACGATCCACATATCATTACACAACAATTTTCTGACTTTTTTCAAAGCGCATTCATCTGTGATTCTTCCAACTGTGATAACTATTCGAACTATGATAATCTAAACTGTGATAATCTTGACGAAAATGATTAACTATTTGGTCATTTGAAATCGTATTCGCACCTGACTGATATAAATTTTCATATAACTGGCGGCGATATTTCGAAGTTTATATCTAATTTAGAAGATAATGACACATCTGGCCCTGATGGAGTGCCAGCTTCAGTTCTAAAAAAGTGTGTTAGTCATTTGTCCTTTCCACTTGCTGTTCTCTTCAACTGTTCACTGTCTACGTGTAAGTTTCCTCATGCATGAAAACAATCTTTTATTATTCCTCTACATAAAAAAGGTAAAAAGGATCAAATTGGAAATTATCGACCAATAGCTAAACTGTCTGCTATTCCGAAACTTTTTGAAGCAATGGTCTGCAAAACATTAAGTTTTTACACAAAATCAATAATTGTTCCTAACCAACATGGTTTTTCAAAGGGCCGTTCGACTGTCACTCTTCTCATCGAGTTAGCGGAGTTCTGTATTGATTCTTTCAAAAATAAGAAGCAAATGGATTGTGTTCTTACTGATTTCAGCAAGGCCTTCGACAAGCTTTCACATACAGTTCTGCTTCAGAAAATGAGCAAGCTGGGCTTTAGCATGAACTTCGTTGCTTGGCTCAAATCCTATTTACTTGATAGGTCCTATACTGTGAATTTTAACGGCTACCATTCAAAATCTTTTGTGGTTAATTCTGGAGTACCCCAGGGTAGCCATTTGGGTCCAGTTCTTTTTATATTATTTATAAATGACCTCCCATCAGTTTTAAGGCACTCAAACTGCCTCATATATGCCAACGATGTTAACATTTTTAAAACTATTTCTTGTAAACTTGACTGTGATAAGCTTCAAACGGATTTGAATGCTTTCTACAATTGGTGTGTACGAAATTGTTTGTTGTTAAATATCGACAAGTGTAAGATTATAAATTTTACTAGAAAATTATCTGTTTTGTCTTTTGAGTACAGTTTCAATGGCGTAAATCTGTTAAATGTAAGTGAGGTATCTATCCTTGGTGTCTTGTTTGATAAAAAACTCGAATTTACGCAACATATTAATGCCACATGCATTAAGGCAAATTCAGTATTAGGTTGTATTAAAAGGGAATCACGTCAGTTTTCTGACCCTTATGTCATCAAACAATTGTTTACCTCATTTGTCAGACCTATTATAGAGTATGCTTGCCAGGTATGGACCCCTTATTACAGTTGCCACAAAATACGAATAGAACGAATACAAAAAAGGTTCTTAAAATTTGCCCTCAGAGGCCTAGGCTGGCAGAGCCCATTAAATCTTCCTTCGTACATTAGCCGTCTAAAACTCATAGACCTACCCAGCCTGGAGAGCGGACGTTCTTATTTATGTTTTGCTTTTATTGTTAATCTGATTAATGGTAATATTGATGCTTTGAATCTTCTGTCTCGCGTTAGTTTTAATGTTCCCAACCGTAATCTAAGAGGTCTACCTGACCCAATTTATATAACGCACTATCGTACCAACTACGAAAGGTCTTCGCCCTTAAATAATATGTTCAGTTTATATAACGTAAATAATAACTTATTAATTCATTTTCCCGATGTAACAAATATTGGTTTTAAACGATTATTTTATAACTTATAATATGATAAAATTACTGTACGCTAGACATTTAGCTTGATTTCAATAAATAAATTATTTAAAATTGGCTGCTTCGATGTTCTGCAAAAACCGAAACCAAAACCACACATACTCGAAACTTAACTCACCAGAGAACTACCTATACCATACTTCCAAGAAGAAACTTACCGACAAACCCACATGGGAACTGATGTTTCCACGAGATCACCAAATCCATCAAGAGATCCGAAGCCGATCCAATCATCAATAATATTCGTGAAAGAGATGACGTTCTCTATAACCCTTATTTGTCACCTACCACGAAGGCCTATCGCCTTCATGCGTCATGAGTGAATGACTAATGTAGAACCCCTCATCCTCCACGAACTCGGTTGGTATATAAAAAATAATAAAGTTGCATTTCTAATCCTCAACTGCCTACTCCGTACAGTAAGACAGTCCACTTCACGGGCTGAAGAACATTGACCTGAGAGACGAGTTGAGGTTGTCGTCGATCGACCACCGCGTCGATATGCAGCATTGCCCCGCTCCACTCAAGAGCAGAAGGGAAGTGGGTTCTTGCTGTGGGATCGCGACGGTGCTACAAGTTTTTACCCTGCATATCTAGGTATGGGTGTTATCATACCCCTTTATTTCTAAAATTTCTGAGGCCTGAGTCAACAATTTCACGTTCCTTTTATCATCCCCCCTGAAGACACCTATATCCTGAGTAGATTCATTTATGATTATCTTGAGTAAGTGTTTTAGCCTTGCACTCCTACCATCATCTTATAACAGGACTCTTTTCTAAACCACAAATAACTGTGAAAACCTCGAATAGTTTCATTGTACTGATATCTTTAGATGTCCGAAGATATATAGAGCCAATCATAAACTTTTCTCTACCATGCTCTTATTATCTGCAGAGTGTAGGTAAGAAGTGTCTAACTTGATGTTGGGTTGTCATCCCTTTCCGAAGAAGATCATCTCCCTCTTTGAACCAATGGCACCTTATAGAAACACAAATAATATTTTAAGAAGCCCCTAAACATGAATGTAGGTCAAGCTTGACCTACATCACTAAACCTCTAAACTATACTAATCCATAAAGGAAATTTCCAACCGTGCATGTGTAGGCGAGAGAGAGAGTTCTATTCAACCCCCATCGGACCTATACTAGCCTACTCCATTATGAATAAATTCCTATTACTCACAAAAAGCTGAAAAAAAAAAGAAAATCGGCAATATTGATCTAATTAAGTGAAGAGCGCAACAAATTTCTATCAAAAATAAGTATACAAAAGTTTATTGAATATGTTTTTAAGTCTAACAAGGTGATTTCCTTAAATACTTATATACTACTATAATATTCGTATGTCAATATTTTAAATTCTTTTAAATCGACCGGGAATTCAAAAACTATTAATTTGAATTTTTACAAGAAAAATGTATCATCTATTAGACGGTCGTTATACAAGAATCAATCTTGTTATAATCGTAATTCGATACAAAATTACAAATGTATATGTTTTGTAGCTTTCAAAAAAAAAAATTAACGCTCGCTAGACTATGTCTATACGACCGGAAATCGAATGTTTCACTTCGATATTCGTTTATTTATTAAATTATTAAAATGCCTAAAAAAAAGTATATCAATTATTACTAAATCGAACGCGAACACGATACTAATCACGAGAATGAAACATGCAAAACTGCCGAGGTGGTTTGTTAACGCTCTGAAGTGTTGTTAATTACTCAGGTAATAACGTATTACAAAACTAGCATACCGATCTACCACTGAATATAATCTGAATTTCCACAGGAATACACGAAATCGATTATCGTAAAGGTGATACAATACGAGCCATTCAGGTAGGTAACTTAATGCAACGGTAGGTGAGAGGTGCGGAATATTATGCCGACACTTCTGTTTGACCTAAACCTCAACAAACAATAAACACAACAATGAGTACAAGTAAGTGATTTATTATTATCCTAACAAAAGGATCTTGACAATGGAATTCCTAAATAGGATTGTACAAGAAAAGAAGGAAATAGTTATGAAAACAAAGGCAGTAATAAACGCCTTAGAACGTGAAGTCAATCAACCAAAACCAGCGAAGGACTGGTGGTATATATAAAGTAAAAGTTTCAGGTAATAAAACTTATAAGGGGTGTATGGTAACCGTTAGGGCTAACCATAAATAACGTCAAAAACAACGGACTGTTGGTACCAATATGGAAGACCAAACAAACCTATCCATGAAGAGGATATTTATTACAATAATAATGATCAAATGGTCATCATGAAAGGAAGATAACTCAAAGATGAGTGTACCCAGTGGGTAAAGTGAACTGAAAGCAATTCGAAAACGATTAAAATGGGAAAGGATAAACAACTTTAATTAAAGTTGGAACCTCAAAGTACCATTAGAGTACCATGAAAAGTGGTACGATTAAATACTATATAGTAGAGTGACTATAAAGGATCGACTAATGTACAGGCCAATATCAGGGAGGGTAGCTGAAAATAAAGATTGGAAATAAATGCATATACAGTTCGCATGTGTTATCAAAAGCAATCAAATATGTTTTCAATGTCAAATTAATAATAATATCAATAAATCTTAAAATACCTAGACGAAGTAGTGCACTGTTCCAATCTATTACTGGTAATTTTCTTTATGTTTGCTTGCAAAAGTATTACGTTATTATTTGTCTTGCAACCTGATAATATTACGAAGCGGCAGGAAGAAGTTTACCTGCTATACACTTAGGTAGGGAATCTATATCCCTGACAGTGCTTTCAACAATTGTCGTTATGAATCTTAACGATTCTATGGATGGTTGCCAGTTAAATATGTGGGCAAACCATAGGAAGAAGAACACTAATTCACAAATCATATCTCTTATAATGGACGAAGACGATTATCTGTTAGTTTCCAGACTAACTGTTATATATTGTTTCACAAAAATCCAAAAATTTTATCAAAATGTAACCAACTATGTAGTATTTGTAGTAAGTAAAATCTTCGCGATAAATCTTTATGCTTTCTTTAAAGTTAAAAAAAAACGGGTCTAGTAAAGTGATTCTATCTTTACGTTAAATGTCTTTTTGTTATAACACTTTAATTATATTCACTAAATACATCTAACTATAATAAAATATAAGAAAAATCATGTGATACTTAAGTGATTTCTTCCTGGATTGTAGACAAACTCAATACTCCATAAATCCTTATCGAATTTCAAATAACTGCATACGTGTCAATTTGGAACGTGATAAAGCTGGATGTCTTGAAAAGGTACGTCAGCGAAACTAAAGGTATAGAGATATATAACGAATTGCAGAATCGGAAACAAATATGAGTCCAGATCCTTTGCTATCCGCAACAGAGCTGGGGCGCGCCTGATGTCTAAACTGATGTGGATCCACGAGGATTTCCACTCTGAAGAACCTTGTCCAAACAGAAGAAAATTTAGTGGGAGGATCTAAAAGATCTCTTGCCTGCAGTCGTCGATACAATCGAAATGTATGGGCCCGCAGGTGGGCTTCTCCTGGCACTGCAGGTGGTGCTTCGGAACTTGCATACACAAACGTTCGTTGATGAATAATGATAGTGACTGCGACCGTGGCATCAGAACGGTGCAATCACAAAGTATTTGTTCCAGCGTCGATGAAAATCAAAGTTACGGAAGGGTGAGGTGAGCTATGTGGCCACACACGCCACTTCCTCGCTTTAAGCTGGTTGTCGAACGATGAAAATGAAAAAGTGTGCGAGACGTCGCGTCGTCTGCCACACGTGGCTTCCAATGCAAATCATTCGTCGGTCTTATGGGGACAATAGGTCCTGGAACATAAAAAAAATGCACAACACAACTGAAATCCGGTTTCTTTCCGCTTTATTTTTCGTATTTTTCCAGGTTTTGTTGTAGGGTATCGCAGAAAAAACTCAACAATTCAAAAATTTTGAGATAAAGTAAAGATGTAATAGAAGAATTCAATGGTACCCTGATAAATGTGGCGCGTCGGTGGCAGCTGGCAATTGCAATCGCAATTCCATGTGCTCGGGCGTTTTTGTCTACATGGGAAAAAAACGCCAATATCATAAACCACAAAAAAATATTTTAAGAAAAACTTTCGAAACTTACCAAAATGTATAGATTTCTATTTTAATGTTCCCGCCTGAGGCTTCCTACGCTCCTCAGAGAAAATTAAAATGTTGGCGTCGTGGCTAGACACCATGTGGTGCCACCGACGCTTGAAATAAAAAAAATGTTCCACCCCGGAAAATATGCCTATACGCACCAATGTGCTGAAATACAAATTACTCTTAATAACCAGAAATTAAATAATACGGAATATTTTCATTGAATAACTTCAATGAGAATACTCTAAACATTATATATTTTACATACCTTTTCGTTTGATAAATTCTTTCCACCCGAGAACAAGAAAAATCTGCGGCTGGCACAAAATACTTGAACTTTTATTTCTTAGAACTGGTAGGTTGGCTGGCTAATTGTGAAATAGAATGAGGGAGTGTCTCGTTCATTTCTCTATGTCTAGACACTTGAAGTTGGATGCGTTTACACTTAGTAGTAGGGAAATTTCTCTATGGCCAAGGGCCTGTTCGTAGAGTAGTATATTTTCTTTCTTCAGCTAATGTCGTTCATACATAGATGTCGCTTCCGTCAGGGAACTTGGAAGACCAACAAAAGAATTGTGGTTTACTTCCAATTGTCACCACGTCATGTGACAACATTTCCATCGCGTAAAAGAGATGTTGCGGACACAAAGACAGAAGATAGATCCCGTGATTTGGTTGTACTTGTCATACTATTACTTACTCATACCAACTTGACTTGGCCATATCATACAGTTGCAAAAGACTGTATGGTGAGTTCTAGTCTCATTTGGGGTTTCAACATCCTACGAATCGGAATCGCCATGGGGAATTTCACCACCGAAATGACAACCAATGCAAGTGAATGGTCTCAAGATATTTTCTCATTTTCCATGAGTTAAGTGTTATACCGGTCAAATTCACCACCACGTCGGCCTGGTGAATAGCACACTGACACTAGCACACTAAACAGAAACAATTTCTCCACTCCGGAACACACTGACATTTTGCAGAGCAAATGTCTGATTGGACATAAATTCCTTAGAGAAATTTTCGAAAAGGGTTCAAATACAGGATATTTTCCTATCAGAATATGACAACTAAATTTGAAACTGGTCCGTGAAGGAAATTATTCTGACAGGCAATTTTTCAAGAAAGGGAATATTTTGTCAAACGGAAATTCTCTGAAAGAGGAAATTATTCCAATCCGGAAATTGTCGAAGTGAAACTTGAGGATCGGAGATGTAGGGTGAACGCCATCTAGTGACTGGTGTGGTCATGAGAAGTAAGTATAGATATCGCTTAAGGCGATGATCACATGCCAAAAAAAAATTTTTTTGGGGTGTTGTTAACTGTCATTAGGGCTTGTCAAAATATTTTCCCTACAGTATCAACCTGGCGATGCCCAGCGTTGCAACTGTTTCATACGCATCAATTGTGCTTCTTTTACCTCCTTGTGGTAGCCATCGGGTACTGGTCTTGTCCATTCCGACTTGACTTGCTAAATTTATAAGCGCGAAAGTTGAACGAGGAAAAAAAGCAACACTATAATTACCCTGCAATGAAGCTCAGTTCACACCACACATCGTCTGGCGACAAAATACCTAGTTACCTAACTACGTAAAAATGTTTTTGTAAGATTCTTAGAATTAGGTAAGTACATACATACCTATACCTATGTCATTCTGAAAGGTATCTTTGCTTACGTAGCGTCGGTTCGTTTGATGCAATTTGAAGCTTTTTAGAATTCGTTGGAAAAAAGAATTTAAAAATGGTATATTTTCGCGAGCTTATAAATATAAAAGTTAAAATGGTTTTTATGAGTTAACTTTGAATTTTCGGTTTTTGACATTTTTACTTGCGATTATAGGTAGGTACTATAAAGCAAATTATGCATTCTTAAAAAAAAAATTCTCATAATCAAACATGACCTTACGATGATAGAGAAGCCTACAAAAATGGGTCCGACAATTCTGTCTGTCTATCTGTCCGTATGTCTGTCTGTCTGTATAGTTACCTACAGCCTAAATGGCTAGACCGATTTGCTTCATACTAGGAACATAGTATAATTATTATGACGTTCTACAGAATGGTTTTTGGAATTAGCATTCTAGCTCTAAAGCTTACGGCACCTGCAATACGATTTTTAGTGAAAAATTAATTTTTCTCAAAAACCGCTCCTATGATTTTGATAAAACTCTTTGAATAGTGTTTTCTTTGAAAATCTTATGTTTTGGAGGAATAGATTTTTCGGGAAAAGTCTTATAACGGTACCTCCCATAGGCCCGTTTTTTAAAATCAGATTTTCTGGTAAGCCACTTGACGGATTTCGATGAACTTTTTATATGTAGAGGCCCTTTTATAGACGAAATAATATAAACTCTTAAATTTTTCAAAAAAATTTTTTTTTGAGTTTAAAAAAAAAAAAAGTGAAATTTTTTTTTTTATTTTTGGTTTTTTCAAAAACGGTTTGTTCAAATTTTTTGAAATTTTTGTTTTCTGATAGGAACCTTAAAATGATAGATGAGGGCATACTCAAACAAAATTGGAATATGCTTACGAAAAGTTTTTCAAAATGTTGAATCCTGCCACAGCATAAGGAGGCTGTATACATCCACTCAATTATTTAACGAAGAAGGTTTTAATGTCATGTTACAAGGTTATATGAAGGACAACCAATGAAACTTTACTGGAAGTTTCTACTGAAAGTATTTGGATGTGTTTTATTTTGAAGGTTTTTGATTTGCGATTTTTTGAGTTTTATACATATAGCGTTTTTGGAGTTACAAAACATAATTTAGTATCGAACATTTTGGTCCTTCGAGAGCCGTTTTTAAAGTGAACGCAGCACTTAACTAAGTAGCAATTAAATAAATAATAAAACAGAGTGTACCGACGTTTTGTCGTGTTGTTTAATTTATTTAAAATACTTTTGAAAGAACAGTGGTGTAATACGTTACAAATGATATTTGTTTAAGCAGTTTAATTTAAAGTGAACAATAATTCTTTATAAAATTAAGGTGGATATTGATCCAATAACAACAAACGACATTCAGCAGCAATTGAAGGGCGACAGCTAGTACACTGAAAGAAATAAAAATCACAGTGAGTACATTTACTTACTTATATATATTTTATTACAAAGATATTAGAAATTTAATATAAAATGAGTACAGGAAAGCTTTTTAAGAACACTTGCAAACAAATAGCCAAGGACTTCGAGAATTTTAAGAAAACTGTGAGTCCCAGTCGTCGGACGAAAAATAACGTCTCAACTCGTCTTGATTTACTCGAGAGCAATTTGTTGAATTTGGAAAAGCGTTATGAAAATATTCTTTGCGATGAGGAATTAAAAGAAGATACTCTTTTATAATGAAACAAAAGAGATTTACGCACTATATAAATCTCAGCTTTTAGATGAGCTGGACAAATTGTCTTCGGTCACTGAAGCAAATGAAAATACAATACCTAATAAAAAAACAACAGCAAACGAAAAAACAACTGCAGATGGAAAAACACCCTTATCTCAGACCGAACCATATAAGCAACACGATGTTCGACTTCCGAAAATTCAGCCGCCAACTTTCACTGGTGAATATCAGAATTGGCGTTCATTCCACGACCAATTTGTTTCGCTCATACATAACAATACGTCATTGTCAAACATTGAAAAACTGCATTATCTGAAATCCTGCTGTAAGGAAAGCGCAGGCCTTTTGCTTGAACACATCAATAGGGACGACGCAAGTTATGATAAAGCATGGGAGCTTTTAAAATCAAGATACGATTTCAAGCGAATTTTGGTCAACCACGAACTAAAGTTGTTTTACGAGCTTCCCGTCGTTCGTGAGGAAAGTGCCGAAGGAATTCGTGAATTATTGGACAACGCAACAAAAATTTTACACGCCCTAAGGAATTTAGATTTGCCAGTCCAGCATTGGGATGCAATTATAATTTTTTTACTTCTAAAAAAATTACCATCGACAATTCAGTCATTATGGGAGAACCACCAAGGGACAAAAAAGGAGATTCCAACTTTCAATGATTTTTCCGAATTCTTGGAAACAAAGTTCAGGACATTGGAGATTGTCGATCAGCAGCAAAACGTTAATACACAAACATCGACAAACAAAAGGCAGCAGAGGAATGTTTTTCATCTAAACAATGAACCCACAGAAAACTTTACTTGCAAAGTATGCCATAGGGGTACACACTCTTTGCGAACCTGCAGCAAATTTTTAAAAATGGATGTACAAGCAAGACAACGTGTAGTAAAACAGTTTGGAAACTGTTTCAATTGCTTAGCTTACAGCCACCGCACCAATAGCTGCCCAAGCAATAAAGTCTGCTATTTTTGTCAAAGACCCCATAATTCATTGCTTCATTTCGGTAATAACTACAACAAAAACATGTTTAACTCACAACTGCAATCATTTTCTCATAACAACCCATTACAACACAATACGAACACTCTCTCTCACTCTAACCAATTTACATCCAATTCAAATAACGCTAACCCATTCTCTCGCAATCAAACAATATCGCAATCACGCACTCATACACACTCGAACACTAACCAAAATTCATTTGCTCACTCCATACAAAATTCACAAAATCAATTCCAATCTCAAACACACCACATAACCACACAAGTAAATCCAAACGCACCGTCTTTCCACCCTTCTTAAGACCAAACAATGAACTCTTCGGCTAATTGTTTCCACACGAATACTAATGCACAAATACTATTAGCAACAGCGATCGTTAAGGTCAAATCGTCCAATGGTGAATATATCAACATGAGAGCTCTGATTGATCCTGGATCACAGGCTACATTCATTACAGAGTCAGCTGCACAAATTCTAAAGCTGAAGGAACATCGCACATTCTTTGATGTCTCAGGTTTGGGTCAAGTTAAAAGTGGCTCTTGTCAAAATTACGTAGAGCTGAACCTTGGTTCAAAATATTCTAATTTTTCCATTGCAACGCGGGGCTTTATCTTTAAAAAGCTTACAGGCTTGTTGCCAAGTCGCGAAATACGTTCAACACAATGGAAAAACATCCAAGGATTAAACTTGGCAGACCCAACTTTTCATCAACCGTCTTGTATTGACTTGTTGTTGGGTAACGAGGTTTTTTGCGAGGTAGTTTTGGGCGAAATTAATAGAGGAGAAGAGCTTGTTGCCCCTATAGCTCAAAATACACAGTTTGGTTGGCTAATATTAGGCAAAGTCCCAATCGAAACATCACCAACAATACAGGGGTGGAATCGGCTAATGTGATTTGTGATTGTCACATTTCTGACAATCACATGTGATAAAATAATTTTGTGCGTCTGCATAATGTGATCACGGGAATTTTGTTTATTTTCATTATGTCATTTTCCGTTGGGCAATTGGAGAGAACTCCGAAGACAAATCGTTTCTCTTCGGAGTTGTGTTTTGCGAGTCTTACTTCTTCTGCTTTTTATGAAATATGCGGTCTGAAGGCGCATATATACGAACGTCACAGTTTCTATATATTTTGTATTTCAAATTAAACAATTCGAACAATTTTAATATATAATTTACATTAAGGGACGTGACAATTATGTATTTATTTAGAAAAGATTAATTTAGTTGTCACTTCACGTGATTGCTCACAACATATACGCGTTTCAGAAAAATATCTCAATTAAAAAAATGTTCATTTCTGTTTTTTTTTTTTTTTTATTGTTTTTATTTTTACTTTAATCATGAGGAGAAACTAATTTCTCCCAATCGAAAACTACATTAGTATAGATCTTTGACAAATCTTTGACAGCAAAAGCAAATAATTTTGTTTTATAAGTCAGCGTCAGAGGTTTATTTTTTATTTATTATTATTTTTGTATGCAAGTGACACCTAAATAGCTGTCACAAGAAAAAGTCACAAAAATGTGATTGTCACATGTGAAAATCACCTTAGCCAGACGAAATTTGTATATTGTGACTATCACATATCACAAATCACCTTAGCCGATTCCACCCCAGGTTTATACCCAATTTTTCGACATCGACACACAACTAAGGACATTTTGGAAAATTGAAGAGACCCCCTTTGGAAAAGTTGAAGCTGAAGAGGATGTTGCGTGCGAACAACTTTTTTTGGAAAACATCAAGCGGTTGCCGGGAGGGCGCTTTGAAGTGGCACTCCCATTCAAAGAAAACAGACGCCCAGCTCTTGCATCTACACAACAAAACGCATTAAGAATGTTTTACAAACAGGAGAGAAGGTTATTAAACAGCAATACACTAAACAAAGACTATAATGCCTGTATATCGGAGTACCTTCAACTCAACCAGATGGAAGAAGTTAGCATCACCCATGATACCATGCTCATGTCACCATACCACTATGTTGTGCCTCACCACGCTGTCTTCAAGGAGTCCAGCACGACTACTAAATTGCGAGTGGTCTTCAACGCTGCGTTTAAGACTTCGGACGGAAGTTCCTTAAACGATCATCTGATGACAGGACCTAAAACACAAACAGATATTATATCGATAGTTCTAAGATGGAGGATCAACAAAATTACCTTTACAGCAGACATCGAAAAGATGTATCGGCAGATCCAAATCCATAAGGAAGATGCCTACTATCAACTTTTATTTTGGAGGGAAAATCCAACAACACCGATCAAACTTTTCAAAGTGAAAGTCTTGATGTTTGGTACTGCACCAGCTCCATACCTGGCAAATCGCACACTCAAAAAGCTCGCAAGTGATGAAGAACAAGGATATCCATTGGCAGCTCAGATGATCCGGGAAGAAATGTACATTGATGACCTGGTATCTGGCGCAGACTCACTCGATGGAGCTAAGAAATTTTTTTTAGAAATTTCATCATTATTGCAGTCAGCTGGTTTTCGTCTAAGGAAATGGATGAGTAATAATCAAGATTTCCTGAATATAATCCCAGAAGAGGATCGAGAGACCAGTGTTTCACTGAACCTAGGTACTACGGATCATACGAAAACACTAGGAATCAGCTGGTATCCTGCTGCTGATTCCTTTTCATTCCATAAGATCGCAGTTGAAGAAGTTGTTTCAAAACGCACAATCCTTTCCACGATTGCACGTCTGTACGACGCATTAGGATGGATTTCGCCGTGCGTCATTAAAGCGAAAATCATCATGCAACAACTTTGGCTAAGAGGATTGTCATGGGATGAAACTATTCCGGTGGAATTACAACATAAATGGATTTCTTTGCAGGGAGAGTTGGCAATGTTGGAAGAAATTCGGATCCCAAGATGGATTCACACCCAAGGAAGACACACAAAGCTTGAACTCCATGGATTCAGCGACGCTTCCATCAAGGCTTATGGGGCCGTAGTGTATCTCCTAGTACTGGATGATGATGACGTCATACACACTCATTTGTTGATATCCAAGACCAGAGTAGCACCACTCAACACAGTTTCGCTACCAAGATTGGAGCTTTGTGGAGCAATTGTTCTTGCAAAGCTTCTTAGTTACACTCTGTCAATTTTACCCTTCACAAATATAAGATGTTATGCCTGGACGGACTCTACCATCACTCTCTGCTGGATAGCTGCACCACCAACACGATGGAAAACTTTCATCGGAAACAGGGTAGCAGAAATACAAAGACTGACAAATATAAGTATATGGCGACACATTCCAACTAAACTTAATCCAGCGGATCTTGCTTCACGCGGCGTTCTACCAGCAACTCTAGCATGTAACGCTCTTTGGTGGGAAGGACCACCATTTCTTCAAGAAAAATGGAACTTCTCTATTCCAACACAACCCACACAATTAGAAACAGAGGAGGAAAAGAGAGAAATCAAAACTCATCTCGCTCTTGACAATGGTAATGAAATCTTAAAACTAATTTACAAGAACTCGAGCCTTAATAGACTCTTGCGTATGCTATCTTATGTAAGGAGATTCATCTACAACAGTCATGAAAGGCAAAAATCTTGAGAAGAAGATTCGTTTTATCACCCATGGATCTTAAGTCTTCTTTGAATGTAGTTGTACGAATCGTGCAACGAGAAATGTTTCCTGATATTTTAAGGGAGTTACAGAAAACGAACACATCTAAACAATATAAATCACTCAATATCATGCAGGATGGGAGTAACTTAATAAGAATTGGAGGTAGACTTAAAAATTCTAAGTTGTCATATGACCAAATGCACCCTATCATTTTGAAACCAGATCACCACTTCACAAAATTAGTGATAAGGGAAGCGCATGAACGAACGTTTCATGGTGGTCTGCAGCAAATGATAACACACATAAGAAATCAATATTGGATCTTCAATATAAAACGCACGATAAAGAAACATTTACACCAATGCGTTATATGTTATAGGTATAAGCCCAAACCTATGCAGCAACTTATGGGAAACTTACCGGCTCCAAGAGTAAATATATCGAGGCCATTCACACATACTGGAGTCGATTACGCTGGACCTATAGAAGTAAAAGCTTGGAAAGGAAGAGGATCTAAGAAGTTCAAAGGGTATTTCGCTATTTTCATCTGCCTTGCAACGAAAGCCATTCACCTTGAAGCTGTAACGGATCTGACCACCCAAACCTTCCTTGCTGCTTTTCGAAGATTCACAGCACGACGTGGAATATGTTCCAACCTCTACAGCGACTGCGGAACCAATTTTAAAAGAGCAAATACGGCATTGTTAAGACTGCTAAAAGCTGCAAAACATGACTTTAGCGAAATAGCTGATTCAATTAACAATTTGCGAACAAAATGGAACTTCATTCCTCCTGCTTCCCCTCACTTTGGTGGACTATGGGAAGCTGGAGTGAAATCGGTTAAATACCATTTAAAAAGAATTACCCGAAACGAAGCGTTAACATTTGAGGAACTCAGCACGCTTCTAGCTCAAATAGAAGCATGTCTTAATTCGAGACCTCTCTGTCCGTTAACAGAAAACTTCGATGATTTTGCTGCACTAACACCTGCGCATTTCTTGATAGGCACTTCGAGTCATGTTGTTCCAGAAGCAGATCTAGCGTCTCAAAGGATCGGATATATCGACCGATGGAAGCGACTGCAGTCTTCCTTGCAAACATTTTGGAAAGAGTGGAGTGGAGAGTACTTGACCCGACTCCAAAATCGTCCAAAATGGTTAAAGACGACAACAATCCAAGGTAGGAGACCTTGTACTTCTTAAAGATGAACGGCTTCCTCCATCAAAATGGTTTCTAGCTAGAATCATCAAAACATTCCCAGGAGCAGACAATCTAATCCGGGTTGTAAGGGTTAAAACACAAAATGGAGAACTCATGAGGCCTATCACCAAAATATGTGCACTTCCATCTAACAATACCAGCACAGACTAAACAATAATTTAAATTTCAAACATAACACTGATTATCACACCTAACGCATTCAAAATGCATTCAACACATTAAAAACTCATTCATAAACTTATTCATAAATCATAACGCATTCAAAAATATTCACAAAACACTCATTATTTTCTCGTAACAAAACATACAGTCCACTAAAGAAACAATAAAACCTTCATTCAAGACATTTATTCTCACTCATAATATATTCAAAACGTTCTTCACCTTTGTAACAAATTCATAAATTCAAAAACATACAGTCCGCTTAACAAACAAACACAATGTAAAAGAAAGCTCAATATCCTATTCCATAATACTCACCTCAAATTTAAAATCTCATGCGAACACAATTAGACGTCAACACTTTAAAAAAAAAGGGGGAAATGAATAAAACTAAGAAATTAAATTAAACTTCACTAAAACCACCCTGTTAAAACAAATCGAAATTAATACGAAATTATAATGCGACGAATTTGCAACCCAAATTGGCGAAACACATGCTACGACGTCTTCGCTTACGGACCCAGCTGAGGTCACCCTCCAAATGCGACCTAACCAGCTTCCATCGCAACCCAAAGCGTCGTCGTGGAGCCGTATTAAAACCAAAACAAAATCAGCAACGTATGTATATGTATTCCGGACCAGAAAAAACAAATTCAGCCTCAACGTTTCCTATTCCAAACAATTTTTGATAAAGATCCTCCAATGCAGAAGCCCAGAAGCAATACCAGCAAACAACAAAGGTTTAGTTCGTGGATTTGGATACCAATGTGTTCCTGCCGTTGGATATTATTAAACAATACAAAATAAAAAAAAACAATCAATGGAAGAAGCATCATTAAAGGAGTCTCTACCACCGACAACAGGAATGGGGTTCAAACCATCATTTAATTCTGGATAAGTGAACCGGACTATGATGAATGATGATCTCAAAGAAGAACTATGGGAAGAAAAAAAAAATATATAAAATATGCATTTATCGTGTCCACTTACCCATAGTTAGGTTTTTTTTTTATTAGTCCTCGATGAAGTTCTGCAACCATATATTTTTTATAAATATTGAACTTTTAAAAGGAAACACAATAACTACAAATACAAAAAGGGTAAACCACGAGAACGAGTGCGAAATGCGAAAATCAAAATAATAATTTGCTATTAAATGTAAACATCTCAGCACGATGAAGGAAAATGTAAACGTGACATTTGACAGCCGGCGTTTCCAGCCATATTCCAATGAATTGGAAAGACGTTTTTGAACCCACATTACATTGTGCCAATATTTATGTGACGTCAGGATGGGAATGTGGATAATAATTAAAATTTTATGAAAATCAAAATTAAATAGAAATAATAATAATACAAACATATGTTTCTGAAATGAAAATTTGTTTATGACATATATCGTCGTCGTTCTATTAAAACTCCCTAAGTCCATTTTTAGTAAAAATGAGATAAATACGCCAAGTTTATTCAAATGACAAGATCTATGTTCTATCAAAACTCCCTAAGCTCTACGTTCCTCTATTACCAAACTATATAGTATTAAAACTCCCGAAATCCAAAAAATTCTTCGATTTTTTATATTGATTACTAGCTTTAAATGCAAATATCTCAAAACACAAATAATGGACTTAGGGAGTTTTAATAGAACGACGACGATATATTAAACATTTTTTTTCTTTACATGTGAGATACTTATATTACCCAAGCAAGATAACCACACTCAGAAGACAAGTTGACAGAACTGGATGATATAGAAGCTGAACGATGAGAACCCAGGTCGTTTACTTCGTTCACTGGCGGGGGAGAATGTTGAATCCTGCCACAGCATAAGGAGGCTGTATACATCCACTCAATTATTTAACGAAGGTTTTAATGTCATGTTACAAGGTTATATGAAGGACAACCAATAAAACTTCACTGGAAGTTTCTACTGAAAGTATTTGGATGTGTTTTATTTTGAAGGTTTTTGATTTGCGATTTTTTGAGTTTTATATAGCGTTTTTGGAGTTACAAAACATAATTTAGTATCGAACAAAACCCATTTTTTTTAAAAACTGGTCGAACGATTTTGAAAAAATATGATTTTTTTTTCTAATTTTAAGAGCGCATTTTCAGGACTTTTGGTAAATGACCTTGGGATGCTGGCTTTTTTAGGAGTTCCAGCTCATTTATTTATTTCAACATATAGATATATCATAATTTTATATATATCATATAAATCATACTTTTTGTTAGAAAGGGGAACTTCATGGATTATTTTGTAAACACATTCATGTATCGATTTCAACACATAGATATGTGTTGAAATCGATAAATGAGATGGAACTCCTAAAAAAAGCCAGCTTCCCAAGGTCATTTACCAAAAAGACGTGAAAGGCACTTTAAAAATTTGAAAAAAGTTCGTAACATCCGTTAGAATAGAGTAAGAAGTAAAAAATTGAAGATTTTATTTTTATTTTTATTTAAAACAAGCTGCTTAAATCAAAAAAATAAAATTTACCATCACAATTTGGGTTACCTAGCTTTTTGGGCATACATGTATTTTTTTTATATAAATTTAATTTTTTGTTCTTATTTTTTTTCTGTCTGAATTTCACAAAACTTTTTTTTTTAGGTATGAGGAACTCCTAGACAGGGTTTCTTACACCCGAAAAAAATATTTATATATGATTTTTCGAGAAATGAAATTATGCAGAACTATTTTGGAAAACTATCAGGAACTATAGAACTCATGTGCATGCGACAAGAACTCAAAAAAAGTTGAGATGCTGACATTTGTTATGCTAACTTCACGGACATTAAAAAAATATAATATATTTCAACTATCCTCAATATCAATAACATAGTAGTTATAAACATATATAATAAAAAAAACAAAGCAATTTTGTAAGTTACGCATTAATTAAAAATGCATTTGCCTCAAAATACAAAATCGCTTGTTATTCATAAGCACCAGAACACCAGCAAACATTATAACATGCACGTGTTATCTACAACCTACCTAAAAAAATTAACCGTTCCTGATTTTTTTTTTCTATATGTATCATCCTTTTACTCTTAAATTAAAATCGTGTATGAGTGTCTCACCGTCTGCTGCTGTTGAAGAAAAAAGGGGTGGTTCGTTTTTTTATTGCAAGAAAAAAAAATCCTCTTTTTATGATTGTGGAAATTTTAAGGACATTTTTTTATCGAAGACACGATCCTCATGTTGCTTTAATTTCAGACACGATCCTCAATTTTAGCGACACTAGAGCCATAGCTCGATCATAGCGGCCGAAAAACCCAGTGTCCCATTCTATATTGTATTTATTCAATGGTTGTGCGTCGGGGTAACTTCCCTACCACGTAAAAAAACTTTTGTTCCGAAACAACCGATTGCCTTGAATATGGATGACCCTACTAATGATGACCCCAGCAAACGAAACAATGACAACGAATTTCGGTTCTGCACGTGGAATGTCCGGACCCTTAACAGGCCACGTGCAGCCGAACAATTAGTGGAAGACCTTGATGGTGTCAAAGACGACATCACAGCCATCCAAGTGCGATGGGTTGGTGAAGGCACAAGGAGGATGAAAAACTGTGACATCTACTACAGCGAGTGCTACAGGACAAGAACACAGCCGCTATTTGAATGCGGATTTGTGATAAGAGGAAGGCTTAGGCAAGAAGTCTCAGGGTTTCGTGGCATAAGCGAACGCATTGTCACAATCATCATTAAATCCAAATTCAGCAAAATCTCGCTGATCTGGGTCCACGCCCCCACGTATGATGAATGCCCGAAGTACGACACTAAGATTATTTTTGGTGACTTCAACGAAAAAATCGGAAAGGAGGGTAACTTTGGCTCGACAGTCGGAAAGCATTGCCTGCACGACAGCACGACGGTAACTCAAGCTAATTGACATTGCTGCGGGGCGAACTGTCATATTAGCTTGGACATACTTCCCACACCTCAATAAACACAAGGGTACCTGATCAAAATACCGTCAACCAAATTGATCAGATTACGATTGATAGCAGACATGCCTCCAGTGTCATGGATGTCCGCACTTTCCGAGGGGCCAACATTGACTCGGACCACTACCTTGTTGTAGCTAAAGTGCGAATGCGGATCTCCACCAGACCGCAGGATCGAGCATCCACTGTGAGAAAGTTTGATGTTGCGAAGTTACAATCACAAGAGACCGCCACAACCTTTGCCAACAATATCTCTTCTCTTATCTCTCGACAAGCCCGGTGGCGCCTGACACAGCCCCAGAGACCCAGTGGCAACATTGCAAAATGGCCATCAAAACCGCAGCTACGGATGTTTAGGGTTTCATTAGGCGACCACAACGGAACACCTGGTTCGATGACGAGTGCAGGGTCGCACACTTTTCCAAAGACGAAGAATACCATGCAGTTCTGCAGGCCAGAAGCAGAGCTGCCAAGAGCGTTTCCCGTGCGGTATCCCAGCAAAAGAGGAAGGAGGAAAATCGGTTTTTCAGAAAGAAAAAGAGAGAACTGTAAAAGCGAATGGTTGAATCTATTGAGCGGTGCTACGGCAGAAGCAATGTTTGAAAGTTCAACCAAAGGGTAAACCATTCGTCCAAGGGTTACAAGGCCCGAGCGGAAGCCTGTAGAGACGAGGGTGGGAATATCGTAGTAGACACACAGTCGGTGGTGAGAATTTGGAAAGAACACTTCTGCATACTGTTAAACGGCGAACACAACCAAATAATCGCTGTCGGGTAGAATGATCCATTCGAATTCGGTGATGATTAACAAAATCTCCGTCCACCCGACCAAGAAGAAGTTCGTGTAGCTATATAAAAACTTATGTCCAACAAGGCTGCTGGAGCGGATGGCCTTCCGGCTGATTTCTTCAAAGCAGCGGGAGATGACTTGGTGAGGAGCATACACCAACTCATCTGTACAATCTGGTCTAATGAAAGTATGCCTTTTAATGGAACCTCAGCAGTGTGTGCCCTAGCCACCTGAAAGGAGGTACTCTAAACTGCGCCAACTACAGAGGTATAAGACTCCTAAATGTCGGCTATAAATTCTTGTCTGCCATCCTGCGTAAATGTCTGAACCCTTTCGCTTTTGAACTGAGTAGTCCCTTTCAGTATGGTTTCAGGCCCAGTAAGTCAACCGTCGACCAAATTTTCACACGTCGACATATTTTAGAAAAGACCCAAGAATTCCAGATCGATACTCATTACCTCTTTACGATTTGCGGGTGGCAATGGTACAGTGGATGTAGTGCTTGGTTGCTAACCTAAGAGTTGTGGGTTTGAGCCCCAGCCTGGGCAGCAACTTTTCAATATTCCCCCAGCTTCAACTGTTCGCCACCCGTGGGATTTTCATGAGATTGATATCAACTATTTCTCAATCCATTGTAACAACAAAAAAATCTTTCCTATCATTATATTCCTTCTAACTATTGCCGTGCAGTTTGCATTCAAAAGACCTTGTCTTACAGGCATATAGTTAAAATTATAATTATTATTAAAAGTCGCCTCTGACAGCGTGAACTGGAACGAGCTATACAGAGTCATGTCACTTATTGGCATCCCTGCTAAACTCGTTCGGTTGTGCAGGATGACTATGAAGAACGTGCGCTGCTCCGTCAAGGTTGGTAAGAACACCACCAACTCATTAATTTCATATTTGATATTTCATATTTCATATTTCATATTTATTTATTTAATAACTTATACACAGTAAGATACAATAACTCATTTAATGTCGAAAAAGGCTAACGAAAAGGTGACGCGCTGTCATGTAACCTCTTCAACATCATCCTTGAGGCAATCGTACGCAACTCACATGTCAACACCAGCGGTACGATTTTTTAAAATCCGTTCAATTACTTGGCTATGCTGATGATATTGATATTATTGGAAGAACGAAGCGCGCTGTCAGTGGAGCATTCGCAAGAAGTGGAGGTGGCGAAAATGGGTCTGGATGTAAATGAAGATAAAACAAAGTTTATGTTGTCCTCGGTTGAAGAAAATCATCACCGTAGGCTCGGACAAAATGTCACAATGAACAGATATAATTTTGAGGTTGTCATGGACTTTGTCTATTTGGGTTCCACTTTAACTTCTCAGAACAACATCAGTGAAGGGATCAGTCGAAAAATCACTCTCAAAGCACCTATGAGACACTATTCAAGACCCTTATCATCCCAGTCCTGCTGTATGGGGCAGAAGCGTGGACACTGACACAATCGGATGAATACAGGCTGGGGTGCTTTGAGAGGAAGATTCTTCGGGTGATATTCGGTCCTGTGTGTATCAATGGAGTATGGAGAAGATTCAATGGTGATGGTGAACTGTACGGGCTATACAGTAGGGTGTCCATCATATCTCTTTAAAAGAGAACATGTTCTCTTTTTTTTGTTCAGATCTTTTTTACACTTTCTTTTTCGTTAAGGATCTATTTTTGTCCTCTTTTTTCGTGAATGTCTCTTTTTTTTGTTCCGATAATTTTTGAATTGATTTTATTCAATAATACAAGTAATCTTTATTATTATAACCCATGTAACCACTGTGTTATGATTTTATCTTCGATTTACTACAAAATTTAAAAGACTACTACTTTTTACTTGTCAGCTGGGGTGGCTGTCAAATGTCAGATTCAATTTAAATGTTTTGAATATTTTTTCGTTGCGCCATCGAATAAGGGAGATTTAAGCACAAATCATTACTGTTTTTGAAAAAATGCGAGTTAAATGAATTCAATTCAAATTAAGGTATTTATAAGTATGAAGTTTTAAACTTTTCTTTTCGCGGACATTAATCATTGTAATATTATAAGATTTTCGGAAGCTTACCGCGTAATTATTAGAAATATTTATTTATTTCTTCTTCCCGACGTTTCGAAGAAATTTCACTCTTCGTATCTTGTAAAACGCTGAAATTTTTTACTTAAAAGATTTCATTTTATTTATGTAAAAATAATCTGTTGTTGTTAATTTTGTATGTGATTTATATTAATTTAAATGGACTAAAACTAAAACAGACTGAATAGAGCTTTTATTTTTTTGTTAACTATTGTTTTTGTTATGTTTTGTTAATTTTTGTATGTATTTAGGTATTTAATAAAAAATGTTATGTAAAATTGTTCCTAAAACAAATATTTTTATATTCAATAAAAACAAAAAAAAATCAACATTGCTTTTCTTTTTTTATTGTCTCTATTTTTTTTTGTGATGTTCTCTTTTTTAAAAGCTTTTGGAGGAAAATGTTCTCTTTTTAAAAAATCCCATATGGACACCCTACTATACAGCGACATTAACTTGGTTAAGATGTAACGTAAACTATTTATGTATTTAAAATTATAAAGGAATTAAGAAGTTTGCGATTGCCAATGGACACCATCCTCTTCACTCAAATATCCTTCGGATACCCAAGTTCCAAACCAATACTCAACGACAACACAAACCGAAGAGGAATCCAGTTCGGCTTCATACACATAATCGATCGTAAAATATATAAGACAATATAGTGTATGGTAAAGTAAAAATGTAAAAATTTCAATATATTATAAGTTCAAAGTTGAGATTCCTACCAATAGGGTAGTTAGAATCTCTAAAATTCACTTTACGTTGTTCCGGAAGTGCACTCCTGAAATGTTCCTTTGAAATGTTAGTAATATATATTGTAATTTGGCTATTATTAGCACTATATTATCTTATAGTCGCTCTCCTTCCTTTAGCTACCTTGTGCTATGGAGCGAATGTCGATTGACCTTATGTTGACACTTAAATGTTCAGGTGTCTTTGCGTTAAGATTGGGTTCGAAACCGATACACCGAATGGTTCTTAAATACCTGTTGCAATAGGCATAGGATTAACGAGTTTAGGATATGTAATTCGATTGGCGAAACGTAACAAAAGACAAAACGAGATTAATACAACCGATGAAAAGAAAATAAAAGAAATTTTGGCAGACAATAACTGTAAACAAATTATAAATAAACTAACGAGAATCACAAATACTTCGCGAGCCTTAGTTGACTATGTTATAACATCAATAGAGAAAGTTATTCGGGCAGACACTGTAAACGAGTTAAAAATAAGTGACCATGAATCAATAATGGTAGAAATTCCTGTAAGCAAACTTAATGAAAATAAAAGCATTAAAACAATTGAAGTGTTTAAATATCAAAAAAATAAGTTTTATTCAATTTTACAAAACAAAATCGGTTGTATAGCAAATTCGGACGTCAACGATTTGAAAATATTAAAGGAATCTTTGGATAGCACTGTTAGTGAGTTAACCATTAGTAAACGTATCTTCCCCCGTAATAATGAGTGGTTTACTGATGAATTAAATTCCTTAAAAAATGATAAAATACGAGCTCATCAAAAAGCAGCTATTTTCAATAATCCAGAAGATTGGATCATTTATAGAAGGGTAAGAAATGTATATAAACAGAAACTTCAAATGGCCAAAAAGACTTACATATGCAATAAAATAGAGCGCTGCACTACCCAAAAAGATATGTGGAGGGTTATTAAATCCTTAGTACTAAAAGTTAAAAAAGAAGAAATATGTGAAGTGCGGTTTGAAAATAAGATTGAGACTAATAATTTTGTGATTGCAAATAGACTGAACTCCTATTTTACAGATAGTATAATCGATATAAACAACTCTATAAGTCCGCGTCGCTTCGATGATGCTAATTTAACAGAGCATTCCAATACAATTTCATTCAAGCCGATCAACCATACTGAACTTTATACAATTTGTAAGGAAATGAATAAAAAAATGATTCCTTGAAATTAAATATACAAATAATATTAGATTGCTTCGATCTCATAAGTCCCTTATAACTGAGTATTATAAATAAATCTTTTGAACAAGGCGTTTTCCCTGTTAACTTGAAAGAGTCAATTATACTCCCTATACCGAAAGAACCTAATAACATTAACTGTGATAAATTTAGACCAATAAACATGCTTCCTTTATCAGAAAAAATAATCGAAAAAGTTGCTCCTGAACAATTATTTAAATATGTTTTAGATAATAATATCTTAATACAAAATCAATCGGGATTTCGATCGGGTCACTCTTGTGAAACAGCTCTTAACTGGCTCATCATGACACTTAAAATTGAAAGACATGATCAAAATAAAATTAAAGCTGTGTTTCTTGACTTTCAAAGAGCTTTTGAAACAATTGATAGATCAATTCTTCTACTAAAACTGAGTAAATACGGTATTAAAAATAAAGAACTTAACTGGTTTCAATCATATTTAAGTGACAGAACTCAACGAACTAAAGTAAATCAGTGTTTATCCAACAGTAAAGAAACTTCAATTGGTGTACCTCAAGGAACAATACTGGGACCTCTATTATTTTTAATTTATATAAATGATATAAGTAGTGCGTTAAAATATTGTACAATTTCGTTGTTTGCAGATGATGCCTTATTATTTGTATCTAGTAAAGACATCCAGTTTATTTCTGAATTTATGATCTATGACATTAATGAAATTTGCGAGTGGCTAGATATGAACAAACTCAAAATAAATGTAAATAAAACTAAGTGTATAGTGATTACTTCTGATTTTGAAACCAACATACGCATCAATAATAATAAAATCGAATAGCTGAACTCTATTAAATACCTTGGTGTCATGATAGACAGTGACTTAAACTTTCATAATCACCTTGAGTACATAGTAAAAAAAATATCAAAAAAAATTGGATTTTTAAAAAGAATACGTAATAATATATCTACAGTGTGCGCTATAAACATATACAATACAATAATCAAACCTCACTTCGAATTCTGTTCAACAATATTATTCATGGGAAATTCATCTGAAATCAACAGGCTGCAAAAACTTCAAAACAAGGCGATGAGAGTTATCCTAAAATGCAGTTTCTATACTCCGATCGTTTGGATGCTATCATGCCTGAAATGGCTTAACATCAGACAGAGGATATATTACAACTCAGCATTATTCGTTTTTAAGATTAAGAATAAAATGGTTCCAGAATATCTATCAGACAAATTAAATGTAACTCATGAAGTTCAACCTTATAACTTGAGATTAAATGAGAATTTAAGATTGCCTTTTTATAGAGACAGTAGAACACAAAATATGGTTATGTATAAAGGCATAACATTTTTTAATGAACTACCAAATAATATAAGGCATGAATCAAATTTCCAAAATTTTAAAAGAAGTTTATTAAATTATATTAAATCAAATGTTTAAATCGATAAATATTTCATATAATTATTTATTTATATTAATAGCATATATGATCAAATTTTGTAGTAAATAGTAAATAATTGTTGATATATGTATATACAACAGAAGCTCCAACAACAACCGCAGATTATACTGACTCATAGTAATTTGCTATGACCCAGTATAAGCGGTGCATTGCAAAGCAGTGTCAGCAAATGTTGACATTTATTATTGTTTATTATAATATTAGGTCAATAATAAATTATGAAATATACGAGTGTAATCAAAATATGTTAAGGTAAATATACTTACTATAAGATTAGGTCAATAAGAAATTACGAAATATACGATTGCAAGCAAAATATGTAGTAAGGAAATTATTAAATTGTTATGAAATAATAAAATGTATTGGAATTATTTGGTATAAATAGAGTTAAGTTTTGGCAAATAAATCAGAATAGTTTTCAAAACCCACAAAACGACTTCTCATTTGTTTGATACGATCCCCCACCCGTGGTAAGACGTATCAAACTCAAACATTTGGGGGCTCAACTAAAAGAGTAATTTAGCAAGCGTTCTTAGGGCTTACACTAAGAAATCAAGAAAAATAAGAAAAGTTTACAAGCGTTCTTAGGGCTTACACTAAGAAGTCAACGAAAATAAGTCAAGCCAAGCAAGCAAGCGAACCTAGTGACAACAATGGAGAAAATAATAGAAAAGCAGACGGAAACTGGAGAGATGATTAAAAATCTCTTGAAGAATTTCAAAAAATCACCAAAAATACGATTAACCCCGGAGTATCTTGCAAAGCAACGTCAAGCCTTGAAGGAACAATGGGACAAATTTGTGTTAAACGACACAGTAATACATGAAGTCTACAAGGAAGAAAAACAGTCATACATGGACCAAGGATATTTCGAGAACATTAACACTGTATACGAAGAGATGCTCAAACTGATTGAAGAAGCTCGTGAAGCAACGATAGAAGCCAACAAAACAACGGAAGAAGAAAGAAAGAAGGAAGAAGAAAACAATAAACAAGATGCAATGAATCCACAACAACAACGCTACAAACGGCAGAAAAATAAAATTGCTGTGTTTGTACGCCTATACAACAAGCTGAAAGAAGGTTTAACACAGTCACTTTCAAATCTCCTATACGAACAATACTTGAAAACACTAGATCAATATTGGAGAGATATTGTAGAAACACACGATGACATCATCTCAAACGCCACATCTTTAGACGAATCACAATACCTGAAACAAGATGAATATAGGGAGATAGAAAATATGTACCAGGAGATCTCAATCGAGACAAAAGAAAAAACAATGAAGAAGGAGCAGCAGAGAAATAGCACTAGCGAGCTGAGACTAGAGCGGATTAATATACCAACATACGATGGACGGTATGATGCTTGGCCATCGTTCTACGACCTCTTTAAAACTTTGGTACATAACAACCAATCATTAAACTCAATTCAAAAAATGCAGTATTTGAAGACACATCTAATGGAAGGACCAGGAAAAATAATTAAACATCTTCAAGTCACAGGAGACAACTACACAACGGCATGGGAACTAATTGAACAACGGTACAACAACAAGCGACTTATCTTCACTACATACATACAACAACTGATGAATCAACCCTCCGTTACCACAGAGTCGGCGAATTCACTGAAAAACTACTGGACACAACACAAGAATGTATATCGGGAATAAAAAATTTGGGCATCGACACCTCAACTTGGGGAACACTAATTGCATACGTAATAAACCAAAAATTGGATAAGGAATCACAACGGTTATATGAACAAGCATTAACAAAACCCCGAGAAATTCAAGAGTTGGAACCACTGTTGCAGTTCATTGAGAAAAGGTTCCAATCTATGGAAACAATGAATAACAATCCTTTTCGAAAGACAACAAGGGATATGGCTTATCAACCAAGGACTTATCATTCAACACTACATACTACCAGATGCGAGCTATGCAAAGGGGACCATCAATTAAATGTGTGCAGAACATTTTTACAAAAGAGTGTACAGCAGCGATATGAAGTTGTTAAAGAAAAAAAGTTGTGCATGAACTGTCTACGACCAGGACACTTTACGTCCAACTGCTTGTCGCCTTCACGTTGCCAAAGATGTCAAAGAAAGCATCATACATCGACGCATCGTGAGCAATTCGCCTGTGAAAGCAAACCACAACTACAAACGGGGAGAATACAGTCCCACAACTGCACAACAGACAACAATGTCCTTCTTGCAACTGCCCTAATAAAAATCTTTGGACATAACAACAGCACACAATATGTCAGAGCGTTGATAGACCAAGGTTCACAAGCGTCATTTATAACCGAGGACATAGCGAACAAACTTCAACTAAAGAAAACAAAAATAGATGCAACCGTTTCTGGACTTGGATCGCACGAAGTATCAACAATAAAATACAAGGTGCACATCACCTTAAGTAATAACCCAGACATTTCAACAACAGCATATGTTCTTAAAAATGTCACTAAAACACTTCCATCCACTCGAATAACAACAACAAAATGGGATCACCTACAAAAGTTAGTACTGGCCGACCCGACTTACAACATCCCAAGTAAGATCGACATGATTCTGGGTGCAGAAGTAATTGCCGAAATACTTCAGGAGGGAGTCATCAAAGGAAAACGAGGATCACCTATAGCACAACAAACCATATTTGGATGGATCATATCCGGGAACACAACTATTACCAAGACAAATCATCTCTCGTTGTCATGTCATATAACTCTTACGGATTTAGAGAACCAAGTACGTAAGTTTTGGGAGTCTGAAGAACTTGGAACAACAAACACAGAAAAAGCACAAATAGACGAAGTAACGTGTGAAGAGTACTTTACCCAAACAGTAACACGTAACAAGGAAGGCAGATACATAGTAAGAATACCGTTTGAAATTCCCCCAGAGCAAGAACTAGCCAACAATAACTCAAGACAAAGGGCAACAGCAAGATTAATGCACATGGAAAAAGTTTTTGGAAGGAATCTGAAGCTAGGAGATGACTACCGTAATTTTATGAAAGAATATATTGAGTTGGGACACATGACCAAATGCAAGACAGCTGATGAGGAGGGAGCACATTACCTACCACACCACGCTGTTATCAATCCAAACAGCTCCACCACAAAGTTAAGGGTAGTATTTGACGCCTCAGCAAAGTCCGCAAAAGAATATAGCCTAAACCAAATAATGTACTCAGGCCCCAAAATACAAGAAGACCTCACGTCAATCCTCATCCGATGGCGAAAACATAAAATTGTGTTCTCAGCTGACATACAAAAAATGTACCGGCAAATCCTAATCGCCCCTTCAGATCGAAAATACCAACGTATACTATGGAGAAATTCACCACAAGAAGAGATATCGGAGTATGAACTGAATACAGTGACATATGGGACTGCATCGGCACCGTACTTAGCAATTAGAACTCTCAAACAGCTACAGCTAGCTAAGGACGAAGGAAAAAATTTCCCAAAAGCAGAAAAAATTTTACTATCAGATTTCTATGTGGACGACGTCATGTCTGGCGGAGACTCAATAGAAGAAGTGAGAGAAGTGAAAAGGCAGCTAACAAATATCCTTCAAGCAGGTGGATTTAGTTTGCACAAATGGAATAGTAACATAAACAAACTACTTGGAAAAGAAGTTCACTCAGTAAACAGTCTCGAGTTAAATAAAGAAGAGTACGTGAAAACATTAGGAATTCAATGGCATCCATTAAAAGACTATTTTTCCTTTGAAGTGAAACCATATCAATCAAAATCAACCTGGACTAAAAGAAATGTACTGTCGGAAATCGCTCGAATATTTGATCCATTAGGATGGATCGCACCAATCGTTCTGAGGGCAAAATTAATAATGCAAGACATCTGGATGGAAGAAAAATTAGATTGGGATGACCCTCTACCTGCCAAAATAAAAACGAAATGGGAAGATTACAGAAGCGATCTTAATAACATACAGCAGATACAAATACAAAGATGGACGGGATATTCACGTACGATCAATAGAGTCGAAATTCACGGATTTTGTGACGCATCAGAGAGAGCGTATGGAGCCGCTGTATATATGCGCATAATAGATAAGGAAGCAAAGGTTACAACCACCTTGCTAACATCAAAATCAAAGGTCACTCCAAATCAAAACAAACATAAAAACAAGAACACCCTAACTATACCAAAACTTGAACTATGCGGAGCTGTCCTACTAGCAAATTTGTTATGTAAAGTAAAACATAAGCGAGAGCTACAGTACGTTTGCAACGAACTGTTGGATACCCTATTCCCCATATTTTTGTATGTGCATGCGTCTGCCTCCCGCAAACAGCCGATGTTTCAGAAAGAAAATTCTTCTTTAGGAGACAGAAAAAAATTCAATAACATTAATTTTATGCGGTGTGAGGTTCAATTAGTGCTGGCGCAATAAAAAAAGGAGTGCGCCAGGCCCAAAGTTAAAACGTTTTATTGCCAAGGCAATTGTTATGAGCTCAGTCACATTCAATTTTATTCTTGCAGATCAATTTGAACAAAACAAGACAAAACTTAAATTTTCAAAAATTAGATTTGTAATGGAAATAGCGATTATGGGTGTTTTTAACAATTATTGGACCACACTCTGCTACGTAACCAAGGAATATAAATCCAAGTGTTCATCTGTTTACTTCAAAACTGCGACCGATAGTTAAAAAACGTTAAAAAAATTAATGCATTATACGACTTTTGACGGAAACGCCCCTTAAAAGTGGGCGTGTCTTAAAAATTTGAAGCACAAACTGCACTTTTTTCAGTATTTAGGCATATGTGTAAGACTACAGCTGAATCGAGTAGTTTTTAAACAATCTTACCTGAACAAGGGTATTTTACCAAAATCACGCCTTTAAAAGTGGGCGTATTGCAAAAATTTACAAAAGAAAATGTAGAGATATATTTCTCAAATAACGAACGGAAGGAAAAAGGTTTAAATTAAACATTGGAAATGCCTTAAATTCTTAAGGCTACGTTTTTCGTTCTTTTATGAAAAGTAGGCGTAAGCCACGCCCAAAATTCAAAAATTTCTTTTCATACACAAACCTTTTCGTTTCTATTAAGAGACGCAAAATTTTGGCTTGCGGATTAATTATAAATACCGTTTATTTACAAAAACAATTTTTTATAGTTTCTAATGAAAAGTGGGCGGCAGCCACGCCCAAAATCAATTTTTTTGATTTCATACACAAGATGTTTATGTGCCAGTAAGACCCACAAAATTTAATGTTTTTCGCTTTAATATAACAATTGTTATTTTATAAAAACAATATTGATGGTTTTGTATGAAAAATAGGCGTAAGCCACGCCCAACCTGAAATATTTTTATTTGATTGGAAGAAAGTTTACCTAAAGCTTACGTGTGCAAAATTTTAGCGTTATGCTTTTATCTTAACTGTACAAAAAAACATAATTTAATTTTATTAAATGGAGGTTGCTCAACAAAAATGGCGATTGTGGGCGTGTTTGTGGGCGGATTTTACCGGTTCAAGAACTTAGCCTTACTCTTGAATCAAAGATTATATATACCAAATTTCAGCTTTCTAGCTCAAAAATTGCGACCTCTAGAGAGTATACATACGGACGGACGGACGGACGGACGGACGGACGGACGGACGGACGGACGGACGGACGGACGGACGGACGGACATGGCTAAATCGACTAGGCTTTTGATTCTGAGTCAGAATATATATACTTTTCTATACCTAACGGTATTATTTCTCTATGTTACAAACTCCACACCAAATACAATATACCCATTCTATGGAATAGGGTATAAAAAGGATCTGGATATTGAATCAGTACAAACATATGCATGGTGTGATTCAACAGTTGTTCTAGCTTGGATAAGTGCAACTCCAAATAAATGGAAGACATATGTTTCACACAGAGTACAGCAAATCCAAACACTTAATACAGGTTACTCATGGAATCACGTTAGATCAGAAGATAATCCTGCAGACCTAGCATCAAGAGGTTCGTCTCCAAGAGCTTTGAAAGAATCATCCATATGGTGGAAGGGACCCATGTGGCTCCAATCAAGGCAACCTATTGAGTCACCACCAAGAGCAAACTTAGTAACTGAGCTAGAACTTAAGATCACGTCACATCATATCATGAAGGAAGAATTAATCACCCATGAAGACATTATATCTAGATTTTCATCGCTTACACGATTGATCAGAGTGATAGCCTTATGGTGCAGATATATAAACATCGTAAGAGAAAAGGTTAAAGAAAAGAAAAGACAGAACAACCTCAAAACTACTGCATCAATAAACATCATCACACAAAGAGAGATTCAGAAGGAAACCAAGGCACTACAGAAACAAGGACTATTACAATCAAGAATACAAAATTCATTCGTCAAACTAAGCACAACTGAGCTGAAGAACGCTCTCCACACTATCATAAAAATGGCACAAGAACCACTACACGAAGAATATAAGGCCATAGAACACCAAGATTCATTACCGGCTAGAAGCAAACTAGCAAATCTTACGCCATTTATCAAGGAAGGCATATTAAGAGTTGGAGGAAGGTTACAAAATTCTCATCTATCCACAGACGCAAAGCATCCCATCATAATTCCACACAAGTCACATTTGGCTAAATTGATCATAGATTGGGCACATAAGGCAACACTTCACGGAGGAAATGATCTGACTATGGCATGTATCTTAACAAAATACTGGATAATAAAAGGAAGAGGTGAAGTAAGCCATTTCATTAAAAGGTGTATAAAATGCCAAAGGTTTAACTTACGAAACCAGGCACAACTAATGGGTAATTTGCCTTCACCACGAGTTACCATATCAAGACCATTCACGCACACCGGAGTAGACTATGCAGGACCATTTATGATGAAAACGAGCAAAATCCGCAATGCAAAGTTAACGAAAGGATATATTGCTGTTTTTGTCTGCCTATCAACAAAGGCATTCCATCTTGAAGCAGTATCTGATCTTTCCACTGACACATTCCTAGCCGCATTTGATAGACTGAGCTCAAGACGAGGACTGATAAGCCACCTATACAGTGACAACGCCACAAACTTTATAGGAGCCTGTAATAAAATCAAAAGGCATTATCAAAACAAAGATGACGATTTCAATGAGACAATGGCAAAACAAGGAGTAACTTGGCACTTCATTCCCCCAGCATCTCCACACTTTGGGGAACTATGGGAAGCTGGAGTTAAATCCGTGAAACTTCACCTAAAAAAGACAATTGGCGATACCCATCTCACATTTGAAGAATTCTCAACGTTACTCTCCAAAATAGAGGCATGCCTTAACTCAAGACCATTATGTCCAATGAATGGTACCACTGAGGATATAGAATCATTAACCCCAGCACATTTCCTGATTGGTTCTAATATGTTCTGTAGGGATACAGATAATATACTAACCGTTAGAGAAAACAAGCTCACGAGATGGGAATATATAAACAAATTACAACAACAGTTCTGGAGAAAGTGGTCATCTGAATATCTTACTAGACTCCAACGGCGACCCAAATGGACAGCTACCTCGAATAACATCGAAGAAGGAGACCTGGTGCTTATTCGAGAAGACAACATCGCACCCACAAATTGGTGTATGGGAAGAGTACAAGCAACACATCCTGGGAAAGACGGTCACGTTCGAGTCATTACAATCAAAACACCTTCTGGATATTTAACGCGCCCCATAACTAAAATATCCAAACTAGCAACCGATGAACCAACAGAAATTTCGACAATTAATAAAATTTCAGGCATAAGACAAAACAACCAAACATTAAGTAAAGAAAAATCCAACGAGAATCTGAAAGTAGAGGAAAGGGAACAAAATAACAAAGCAAATAACAGGAATCCAATAATAATAAATCAAGATAGAGAAACACTAAAATTACAGTGTATTCATTCGTTAAAACCACGAAAAATATATACAAAATTCAAGATACCACCAACTACTATACCTGTTAGACCACCTATTGAAGTACTCATAGAACGACACCAAGCGAGAAAGCGCAGAAATGAATCAACGATACCCATTAACACAAAAAGAGCACGACCCAACATCCCGTCTTTGATAATATCTATTGCGTTAGCATCAATTATATGGCCAATACCAGGGCACGCTCAATTTTCCAACACCCCTTTTAATACACATCCAGGACTATACTTCGAGGACAATGGTGTAATTAATCTCATGTCATCGAAATGGCGCATGCTGACATATTATAACTTAGCTACATACAAAAGCCAACTAGTAGGACTACACAACATGGTGCAAGAAATAGAGCTAGGATGTAAGACTCTAAACTCATCTGAATGCCTCAACATCCTAACAATATTAACAACAAATGTAGCAAGTATCGAAGAACGAAATCAAATTCTCTATGAGAGGGGGGGAAGAGTCAAAAGATCCCCTTTTGACGTTATTGGAAAAATATCGAACCAACTATTTGGAGTATTAGACCAAGATTACGCTCACGATATTGAAATACAGATAGACAAAATTAAACGAAACGACGAATACACCCGCAAACTCCTACAAAACCAAACTTCAATTGTCGAAACTACCCTCAACATCCTTCAGACCACAGGTCAACAAACCACAAGCCAATATAAACTGCTACAAGAAAGGATTAGTAATATAACCACAGAAATGCAGAACACAATAAGTAACGTCCAGCAGACGCAACTACTCACAATTCTAGGACTTACTACGCACATGTATGTTACCAACATCAAACAAATTCAAGATTCATTATTAGACGTCGTGCTCAACACCCAACATGGAACAACCCACCATTTGATAATAACTCCCCAACAATTGAGACAACATCTGATCGATGTTCGGCAACACATTCCTGCAACTATGACATTACCAGCCAGCGAACGACCAGATCAATTACTCCAGATCTAAAAGTTGATGAATGTTCATGGAAGAATAACTATGAACTACATTATTTTCGAATGCAAAATTCCAATATTAGATTCAGATAAATACCAAGTGTATAGGATAATACCAGTCCCCACACCATATCATGACTACTTTACATTTATCGCACCATCATCAAAATACATACTGACTAATCTTGCACGAGAAAAATACTATCCAATGCAGGAAAGCGAATTCGATAAATGTATACCAATAGAAGAAGGACTTCACTATTGCTCAAAACGCCATCCACTATATAACCTACAGTCAAACACATCCCAATGTGAAATCAATCTACTAAACCACAACAAAGAAATAGAAGGAAAATGTGAACTGATACACATTAAGCCCAGACAAGTCTGGACCTTGCCACGGAATATGAACAGTTGGTTATATGTAATGGACAAGGAAACATCTTTCAACCTAGTGTGCAAGGAACAGACATATACCGTTACTTTGGTCAATGACGGAATACTCACTTTAGAACCTGGATGCCAACTCAGTTTGGACACTATGGTTATCACTGCTCACGGATCCTTTACAACAAGATTGAATGCATCGTTTACGCCACAACTCAATCTAAGCACCATCTTACCCAAATTCGCTAAAGAACCTCTCATCCACTATCCCAGCGCAGTACGCATATTCCATTATCCAGACGAGCAAATTAGAAACCTAGAGCATTCCGTACAGCAATTGAAGGAAGCTGAGAACGACAGTCCCGAAGACTCCAAAAACAACAACACACATCATGTCGTGCATTATTCCAGTTCCACAATATTCATCATAGTGCTGATCATTGTAGCCATAAGAAGATATCGGAAACAACACCAATTCCCTATACCAGCACCAAGAACGACCGCTTAATATCCAGGGGGGAAAATGTTGATATATGTATATACAACAGAAGCTCCAACAACAACCGCAGATTATACTGACTCATAGTAATTTGCTATGACCCAGTATAAGCGGTGCATTGCAAAGCAGTGTCAGCAAATGTTGACATTTATTATTGTTTATTATAATATTAGGTCAATAAGAAATTATGAAATATACGAGTGTAATCAAAATATGTTAAGGTAAATATACTTACTATAAGATTAGGTCAATAAGAAATTACGAAATATACGATTGCAAGCAAAATATGTAGTAAGGAAATTATTAAATTGTTATGAAATAATAAAATGTATTGGAATTATTTGGTATAAATAGAGTTAAGTTTTGGCAAATAAATCAGAATAGTTTTCAAAACCCACAAAACGACTTCTCATTTGTTTGATACGATCCCCCACCCGTGGTAAGACGTATCAAACTCAAACAATAATAATAAATAAATATATACATACATACATACAAAACAAGTGAGGAATATAAAGTGAGTGAGTTAAAGTGAGTGAGTATTTATCTAAAGCAGTAAGCTCTGAAAGTAATTCTTAAGAATCGACGCGGCGTTGAAACGCGAACAATGGTCGCTGCCGACACTACAGTATTACAAAAAAAAAAATCACGAAGACCGAGTGAATGTCTGCGTACGGAAGCTGATCGTTATAGATGTCAAAAAAAAAAGAATGTTGGCCGTAGGAACTCAATAAGAAAGTCCAACACTGACCCTTGGTCACAAAGAGGAATTCTAGTGTCCCACTAGCGAGATTCGTTAGGAACTTTCTTTTACCGAAACAAATTAATATGCTAATCGATTAGGAATCGACCTCACGTCACTTGAATTTCGAGTTTTCAATACATTAAAACAAATTGAATGGAGACACGGATAAAAAAAATATTTCACTTCTCATGCACATAATTGATACTAATGCAACTTCATAATAATTCAAAAATCTTTATAACATATAAGTTTGGACACACAGAATGTAATGTATGTGTTAGTGTGGAGGAGGCGTAAGGTCCTCACACTTTATTTCTCGAAAAGAAATGAAAATTGTTCACAAACCACCGTCCGTGGTTGACTGGCTCAGAGCGTCAGCGTTAACCACTGCGTCAGACGTGGTGCGGATCAAAGATTTAGATGCAATGGAAATATTCAGATGGAGTGGTATGAGCACAACTGCTCCCACTCAGGACACAAATAAAAATAACAGAAAGATAAAAAAAAATATAAATTCTTTGTTACCTGGCTCTTATTAATATACTTTTTGTTCACTAAATACATAAGCACTGATAAACTGAAACTGCTGCTCCTGAGTAAGGATCTCGATGATATGTACAGCTTCTTCCCACGTTGCTCCAACAGAGAATCTACTGTGGAGTTGGTGAGCTGTTGGGGACTGGCATCCGTGCATCTGCACGCGCCAAGCGTCCGGTGAATTCGGTCGGGAATGCTGCTTCTACGATGTGTTGGGGCCTTCAGTGCTATTGAGGAATATCCAGTAGATATTAAGTTGGGCCTAGTAGCCATTGATGAGTAAGGGTGTCCACGTGCTATGATATGGTCACACAACAGTGATGGAAAAAGGCTTACTATTGTACTGAATTCAGTACAATTTGATTTTCTCAGTACGTAAGTACATCTTTGCCATTTTCAGTACAATTTTGAATCGTCGGTACAAAATGTTCACTTATCTTCACTAAAAAAGTCTATGTGCGATGCGAACATACCCAAAGCGCAATTAATTATTATCAAACTGCTTCTTCATTTTTGTTCGGTATCGTTTGACAAGTCATCATGGAAAGACTCACTACTCCCACCAAAACAGGGTCTCCAAATAGATCGCTGTATTATTGGACAAATTTAATGCAAGTTCGGTGTCTTATCGTGAAATTTTGTTTAGTGATGAAGTCCATTTCTGGCTCAATTTCTACGTTAAGGGCCAATTATAGCGATACGGAAAACCAAACCGAAAAAAAATTCAAATGGATAATTTAGTATCTATGTTATGGTTGGATTTAAAAAACAAATGCTACTCTGATCGATGGCATTTAACTCAAAGAATTTTTTTTGCTTATACAATTTTTAATCGAATTAATACTTTTTGTTAAAAATGTCATTTTTTTATTTTTCTTTTATATGTATAGCAGAAAATTAAATAAATAAATTTTTAACAAAAAGTATCTACAAGTTCAATTCAAATCTTTATTTGCAAAATAAATTATCTGAGTTGGTTGCCATCGATCAGTGTAGCATTTGTGTTTGGAATCGAACCATAACATACTAATTTCTCCATTTGAAAACTTTTTCTGTTTGGTTTTCCGAATTGCTATTACTGACCCCTTAATACAAAAAAATCGACGTATTTGGGCTGATGTACCTGAAGAGTACCAAGAACTACCATTAGGTATACTTAACATCCAGAAATACCACGGTATGGACTGGTGGAATCATTGTTCCATATTTCTTCAGAATCAGAATGTTACCGTCATGGTAAGGCTCGACTCACGACCAGGTCACGCGGCCAATGAGCTCGTCTACGAAGCATGCAAGTGCGCGCATGAGGCGAGCGACCAAACTCATATAAAACCTGGCCACCCTGTCCGTGACCTGGCCGCCTAGTACGCGCCTAGCCTACTGTTGACTCGCCAATGTTAACGGACTACGTGCTTCCTGAAACTCAAGCTCATGGTCTCGTTGGACCTTCCGAATGGAACGGCTCAGACGTAGTCGTGGCCAACATTTACATGATATCATTTTTAAAAACTGAATGAGATGAATTGTACTGAAAAACTTTTACAACGTGGGTAAAAGGCAGTCGAAAAGTCAGTCAGCGAAGCAACGAATCAACTAGATACAGGAAAATAAAACAAATTGCACGACTGGGTCGTACGAACTTGCTCTAGTTTGTTAAAATGGTCTTGGGCCTTATGATTTTGGGAAAAAAGCATTGAAAAAATCTTATGAAATTTTATTATTCAAAAAAGGCCATCAGATTTCTTTTACTTTTTTTTTGAATTTTAAGGCATAGGAATTTCTTTTTCAAAATCTGTTTACCAACTTATTACACTTCAATATCATCCGATGATGTAGAGTTTTTCAAAACTGAAAACTTGTTTAAGAGAAGTGATAGGTGATAGAAGTGAAAAAAGGGTGATCATTTAATTTATGATACTACAAACCATGCGGTTAATTGATATAAACAATAAAATACAAAACAAAATGCAAATTTTAATTTTATTGATTTTATTTTGTTATTTTTGATAATTTAATTAATTTCACAACATTATTTAATAAATTAAAGCGACGCGCGTTTCGGACAAATGTCCATCATCGGGCTTAAACTTCAAAACTCTGCGGTTAATGGCACACAATCTGAAATTGTCGTGGAATTCACCATTAGTTACCTACATTAGGCACCAGTTCTATGAAAGTTACAATTTACAAATGGCCTTACTGTGATACGGGAATCCGTACGTTATTAATTTAGTTATTAGAATGAAGTTCATTTATTTGTAATTATGTTACCTTAATACCTCTGTATAACAAAAATGAATTGTTCTTTTTTGTTTTGTTCTTTGTTGATAAATAAATTTTATTTTTGAATTTGTGTGTTTATTTTACCTATCAATATAAAAGAACTCAGTACTTTTTGGTCTTTTTCAGTACAATTTTGTATAAGCGCTCAGTACAATCGACAAAAGTCGATTTCCATCACCATCCAAGTATTCAATTATAGAATACCTTCTGTCCGAAAAAATTGAATTTTCCATTATTGATTTGTTTGAAATAGTAAATTACATTTTTTACTTTTACGAACCTTTCTTTTTTTTGTATTCGGTTCGCGATTCGAGTCAACCCTGAATAATTACATGAAATTATTCCTTGCGTTTATGGAAGTTTCTTGTATTCCCTTTTCATATAACAAGGTTGATACTTTCTTCAGGTTTTTAAGAAAGGCAATGGTCCTATTATTGAAATATAAATGCGACTTTGTATTTAAAATAGATTTAGTGTTTTGATAAGAATTCTGATTATTCATATTAGATTATTTTTCAAAAACCTATTATAGTTTTCATGAAATTAAAGTTAGTTGTTGTACAGCTAAGACAAGTTCAAGTATAACTTTCCTCTTAAACTTTACTTTGTATTATTTTTAACTATTAATATGCATCAATATTTAGACACCGTGTTAGTCCATAAGAAAAATTTTAATAAATAAGATTTATTTTATAACGTTTACTGAAACAATTTTGCATTTGAATTTCAATTTATTATGAAGATTCTACAGGTTTCTCGTTATGTTTGAGTGAGATAATTCTAGGGAGGGTTGTAATCCTCACACTTCCTTCAGGTGGAACAAAACAATGTACAAGTAGATACTCTTACGGAGTATTATAGTTGCAACAGTGGAGATATGAGTTCTGGTCTCATGGCAATATTTTGCTTGCTTATGCTTATCTGGGGCTGTCCAACAATAGTGTTGAGTCGTGGGGACTCACAGGTCCGCGGTCGACCAAGGTCGTAGGCGAGAGAGTTCGTTTTCGCTTATGGATTGGGTGGGTTGAGAGACCAGGAGGATCGATCAACACGTTTGATCCTCCCTCCCCGCAATGTAAGTCACCTCTTCCACATTCTGCAATACATCGTGGCATCAGAATGATAGGAAGGTGATAAATAAGCCATGCAACCACAGCCATCTATGGTTTGCTCTCACACGCATACTTACGAGTTATGTTCGACGGGTTAGTTTAATAATTCAGTCCCGATTCTTTTCTTCTGAACTATAACCACTCATAATAAGAGGTGCAATTGTGGATCATCCTTTCTTTTCAATTAATTCTTCTCAAACTTGTCGACATTGATTATGAGGGCCCTTAAGCAGTTTAACATTTCATATTCGAACTCGCACACCATGAGTTCAACGGTCGGCAGAAAAAAAAGAGGTAACACCGGTCAAGTAGATCCCGGAGCAAGTGCCCACGGCCTGGCTGAGCTGCTTGTGGCTAGGGTGCTGCCGGCCACTGCGACGGTCGATCTCGGCCACAGTTCTACGTTGTCGCATGCCGTTCTTACCGACTGTTCTTTACGAACGGTTGATGAGAAAGGGGGCGTTGCCGGCATAGGATCGCTTCCGTCCCTTCGATACAGAATTAAGTAGCTGTGGCTAGTTTAGTGTATGCGATCTGAAGTGAAGTCTTTGGAAATGTAAACGCTGTTATTAACTTTAGCATTTCGATACTAGTTACGAGTGAGGGAGCTGAGTAGAGTCATGGTGCCAGGTGTAGGCTACGACACGATACAGCTGCAAGAAGAACACCGATTGCTTGTAGCGGATAAGTGCGGACATGCTGGCAGGTACTCTCTAGGCTGTTCCACGGGGTTTTGTGGTCAGTACCTAGGATACGCTGTCAGATGGTTCGTTCTTCTGTGATGGAGATGGAGATGGAATTTGAAGAATTGGAAGAGGAGCATGGAGAGCAGGGTGCCGTGTTAGCGAAGTGTAAGTATGTCTTTTATAAGGATGCTGGATACACCGATACATGGTCGATTGACGATGGAGAAGCGGCTCCTTTGTATAGGAGTCAAGGAGGTATAGGGGTGCTTGTCTCTTCCGGCTTCCTCTTTGGTTGGTGCTGTTGATAGGGTATTGGTTCGGATCTCGGATATTCATAGGATATTTGGGTGAAGGGATTGGTGTCCGTTGACAAGTGCAGGTGGTGTTTTAAAATTCTACATTTTAATTCCATTTATTTACGTTACAGATGGCGCCCAACGTGGGGCCCGAATTAGTCAAGGAGACAAGATTATAATTGATTTAAGTTAGGTCGATTCTGAGTATCATGGTTGGAAGTTAAAAATTTTTGAGATTTTTTTTACACAATTTTGCAGTTTTTGAGTTAAAGCTATTTGTTTATTGTTCATGTCTCTAAGATGGGGGAACTCCATCGAGGTTATTGGCGTAGGCACTATTTTGTCCAGTGTTTTAGTAAATTCTTTCATGAGTCAGCTGTTGCATTAGGTCTACCCAATTCTCTCTACCTCTTGTCACTCGAATATGTCTTCGATCTCTGTCCGGATTGAGCTGTTGTTTGCTTGGTCGTCAGTTGCTGAGGAGTTGACATGTCCAATAAGTGAAGTCTGAGATTCTGGTCGTAGGAGAGTAGATTGAGCAGGTCTTCTGACCGGTGGTTGGTGCTTTTTGCCTGACGCACGTCAGCTGCAGAAGCTGGTCACTCGCTCGAATACGACCCAATTTGTTTCAACTACAAATCAACTTATCTTTTGGTATCACTATACTACCTAGTTTGTTTTAGAAGGTTATAGTAATTTTTGATAGATGTTAGGAAGTGACGGTGTGCAACGAGACATGAAGCGCTAACCGGTAGTTGGAGTTTCATACCCGATGTACGTCTGTAGTAGCGTTATGTCGCCTTCGCATACCTGATCAACTTTTCGTTTAAAAGAAATTGCCTTTTCTATGCTTTAGAACGCCGTAATGTATTAAGTCTACACACACTAATGATTTTCTTTTTGTTGAGTATTCCGTCAATCAAGTTGAGACGTAACTTCTCGATTGGACGTGTAGCTGGGATAGAGCCCGCAATTACAGATTATAGTTTATTTTTTTGATTACAGTTTTGGGATAGAGCCCGCCATTAGAATTTCTTGGATTTTTGGGATAGAGCCCGTGTTTAGAATCCGCAGTTATAGTTTACAGTTATTGGGATAGAACCCGCATTGATTAAGTATAATTTTTGATATTCGACATTTAGATTATTGAGTACCGAACGAAATTTGAAGTGTTAATTAAGTATCAATATTCAGCTTTTGAATTTAGTTATTAGAATCGAACAAACATTCTAGGAATATATCTAGCTTTGAGGAAGTTTTGAAGTACTTTCCTTAGAAGCCTATAAGTATACAATCACTCTTAGTATAAAGCACTTTAAAATTTACACAACTTTTACCCTTTTTGAATTACGTTACTGACATAATATATCCGTTAGAGGTTTTGCTCACGGTGTATTTGAAAATTTCCCGCATTCACGTTTGACTTACCTTTTCTTATTATTGTTATATTTCTTGAGTAGTATCCGTTCGAGGAATTTCTCACGAGCTACCACGTTTTATTTTTTTTGGTCTCCTGATTTACACGTCTGATTATTATCCGTCCGTTGAATGAGCAACTCAGGTCGTAAGAGAGCCGTTAAGAGTACTTACATTTCAAAGTACAAAGACTTTATAGTCATTGCTCCAGGGGCACCAAAACCCAAACCTGGTCGTAACCAGAATGATCTGGTAGACAATCAGTCCAACGATGGAGGCAGTCAGGTCAAAGATAACATCATCGACAGAAGTATCGAAGTAGATAACGATGAATTGAAGGCAGCAGAAGAATGCAACTCCGCAAAGACGTAGCTGATCATACAGCCTACATTCAGCAGGTAGTTTCTGCTACATAGAGTCAATGATAGACAATTTATGGCAGAGGCATTAGCTAAGAGTCATGCACGTCTGCTTGAGCAGGTTGCACAACTACTCCAAAACCGTACTGTCAAAACTACTCAGCCTACCGCTCCTCCGAGACCATCTGCTCCACCTACTGCCTTTTCCACGCAAAAAATCACACGGCAGGTCAACTTAGCCGACCCAGACACTACACGTGTCGTGAATCTAAATGTCCCTTCTGGTCCAACCACGTCAAGGCATATTCAGCCCGCGTTTCCGCCAATCGACGAAGGCTTGGCAAACCGAACCACCCCAAATTACGAGCCAGCCAGAGTGCCACCTTTGCCGGACGTTAATCCAGCCCAAATGTCTCTAGGCTCGAACTTAGATGAGTTCATGACGCGTTTAAACGCGGTCAATCTTAACGATACCCCGTCCACGTCGCCACATAGGCCACCACAGTCAAACGTTACATCAGTGAACCGAGTCCATTAATTCCACAAGTGGGGATTGAAATTCGATGGTAGGAATATGTCGGTCGACGAATTCTTGCTCCGCCTCGATTGTATTCAATACAGTTATGGTGTGCCGTGGTATGATATTGCTACGAACTTTTATCATTTCGTGTCAGGCTCCGTAGAGTTTATAATTGGAATTAATATGGGCCTATACTGCACGGCTGAAATTAGTTTCGTCAAAGTTGAATCTTTTGTGTTTAGTTTTTCAAAATGGTAAGTGATTTTTGTGTTGTATATTCAAATGTTCGTGGGCTAAGAAAGAATTTCTTTTCTGTGTACGCCCATACTGTGCAATACAGGCCAGCTGTTTTGGCATTAAGTGAAACCCAGGTTGGACAGAATACTGATTTATCAGAATTTTGTTTGTTTGGATATAACTTAGTGCCATTACTTTTTTCCCACCATGGTCTTGTCGTTTATGTTAGGACTGATATTGCTTGCCAGAGCCTTCCCCAATATGGGCATTGTTCTAATACGAACTTTAACTTCCTGTGGCTCAAATTCACTGTCCGCAAGCATACCATTCATTACTGTTTTCTTTACAGGAGTCCGAATCTTGACAGCATGTCTACTTGTGATGAGTTAGATGTTTTGTCAGATTCAATTTCCCGAATTGTTTCCCATTGTCCTCACACTGAAGTCGTGATTACGGGTGACTTCAATGTACACAATTCAAGTTGGCTCCGATATTCTGGCCAGACAACACTCGAAGGAAGGTATACCGAGATCTTTGCTGAGTATAACCATCTTACCCAGCTTGTCGATGAGCCTACTCGTATACCGGATGTTGATGGGCATTCCGCCCATACTCTTGACTTGTTCCTTACTTCCCATCCTGATAAATATACTATTAAAGTAACTTCTCCATTTGGCACCTCGGACCATTGTGTCATTTCAGCTAATTTCTCGATCTCCAACCATCCAGTTAAAGAAAAAATTCCCACTAGGACCGTTTGGCAATACGAGAAAGCCAACTGGGACGGTCTGAATAATTTCTTTCGCAACTTTAACTGGTCATTATGCTTCCTCGATAAGGACATTGATGCCAGTGCTGAAATGATTACAGAAGTGATTTTTCTTGGAATGAGAACTTTTGTCCCTCACAGAACAAAATGTATCAAACTAAAAGAAAAGTCTGGGTTTACCGAAGAGTGTAAAGAAGCTATCAGGTTGAAAGAAGTAAGCTTCCGATCCTACAAAGCCAACCCAACTGAGGAAAATCGGAAGAAACACAAACAAGTTAGGAACTCGTGCAACTCCGTTATACACAAAACGAAATTTTTACATGACCAGAAGTTACGGCAAAAAATTCTGCAATGTCCCAAAGGCAGTAAAAACTTCTGGTCATTTGTAAAAAATGTCAAGAACTCAACGTCATCATCAGTTCCAACGCTCATCGTCGACGATAAACCTATTGTCAGCTCTTCAGAGAAGGCAAATATGCTCGCAGCTCATTTTGCTGCAAGTTCTACGTTGCCTGCAAGCAACAATGCCCCTCCTGTACTTGAGAACGTTAATTCTTCTATGGGACAGATATTTTTCCGCACTCGTACAGTAGCAAGAGTACTTCAAGATCTTGATATACACAAATCCGCTGGCCCAGATGGTATAACCCCTATTCTTCTGAAGAAGTGTTCTTCATCTCTGGCAAAACCACTGCGTAAGCTTTTCCATCGCTCCTATCGTTCAGGAATCTTTCCTAGTAGATGGAAAACAGCATTTGTCCAGCCCGTCCCAAAAAAAGGTGATTCCTCCTCCCCCTCCTCCTACCGACCAATTGCACTTACGTCCCTTCTTTCCAAGGTCATGGAAACGCTGATAAATCGTCAGCTCAAGAAATATCTCGAAGATCGGGAGCTTTTAAATAACCGGCAATACGGCTTTCGCAGCAATCGTTCCACTGGTGATCTGATGGCATATCTCACCGAACAGTGGAACAAATCTGTGCATCGCTTTGGCGAAAGCAAGATTATTGCGCTTGATATTTCAAAGGCATTTGATAGAGTTTGGCATGAAGCTCTTTTATCGAAAATGCGTGCATTTGGTATCGATGATACTCTTATTCGTTGGATTAGAAGCTATCTTCTGGACCGTTCAATACAAGTTGTATTAGACGGTTTCAAGTCTGATCTCCACAAAATAAATGCTGGTGTGCCCCAGGGCTCCGTTCTGTCTCCGACTCTCTTTCTCATTTTTATAAATGATCTCTTGTCTGTGACTTCTAATCCATTAAATTGTTTTGCTGACGACTCAACCCTCAGCTTTTCATATACGTTTGATAATTCACGGCCTTCGCCTTCGGACGTGTTATCACAACGAAATCGTATGATAAGCTCGTTAAACTCCGATTTAAACAGCATTGTGAATTGGGGTACTAGAAATCGTGTGGAGTTTAATGCGTCGAAAACTCAATGCTGTCTTTTGTCGTTGAAGCTAAACATACCCCCTATGGGGGGTACCATGAATGGTACTTGCATCGAGGAGGCCGAAAAGCTATCAGTACTCGGTATGTGTATCAGTGACAATCTTCGTTGGAATGATCATATACTTGAGATTGCCAAGAATGCAGCAAGATGCTTAGGCTTTCTTAATAGATGCAAGAAGTTTTTCACCCCTTCTGATCTGGCTACAATTTACAAAGCGTTTATACGCCCTAAACTCGAGTATAACTCCCATCTCTGGGCAGGTGCTTCTCAAACTTTTCTTCACCTGCTCGACAGAGTTCAGAAAAAAGCGTTAAAATTGATAGGAGAGAGAAGCATTATGGAAACATTTCCGTCACTTGAACATCGTCGAAATGTCTCATGTCTTTCCTTATTTTACAGATTCTTTTACAAAAAATGCTCACTCGAGGTAGCCAGTTGCGTTCCACCCCTTAAACATTTCCCCCGTAATACTCGTCTTGCTAGGAACGCTCATCAGTTTACACTTGAGCCCAATTTCGGACGTACCGTGAAATATAGAGATTCTTTCTTTAGCCGTACAACACGAATGTGGAATGGATTGCCTGGCACAATTTTTCCTTGCCATTTTGATCTTCAAACATTCAAGATCAATGTTCATCGACACCTCCTTTCCCTCCCTTCCTAACTTCCTATCGCTCGCGCTGTGACTTATCATTAAAAGGGCTATAACAAACCCCTTGAGCGCGTGTGCATTATAAAAAAAAAAAAAAAAAAAAAGTCATGGTACTGGGTGTACCTGAAAAGCAACAAGCACACTACGTGGGAAGAGTTGAAAACTGCTTTGGTTGAGCAATACCGCAGTTTGGAGACTGACACAGAGCTCTTCAGAAAGCTTTCAGATCGCAAAATGTTGAATGGTGAGTCTTTCAATGACTTCTACGACGCCGTTCTACACCTGAACTCCAGGATGCGTGTTGCCAGACCTGAAAGAGAGCTCATCGAGATAATTAAAACCAATGTCCGAAATCGTATGAGTGAGCTTCTGATCACTTATAGTCCGTCCAGCTTAAGGCAATTAGCCTATTGTTGTCGAGCTATCGAGAAAGCTCAATCTCAGTATGAGAACACACGTCCGAGTTTCGTGCCAAGTGCACAGCGTCCACCTGCAAGGCGATACGTTAACGAGATTGAAGAGGAGCCTTGTCAGGATTTAACTGTGGCATTGCGCACTACAAGTATCGAAGCGATCCAGAGGGATCGTAAGTTGCAGAAATGCTGGAATTGCCAAGTCCTTGGCCATAATTTCCGTGATTGCGCTAAACCGATAGACAAAATATTTTGTTTCCGATGCGGATGAGCTGATGCCTATAGCCCGACTTGTCCGAAATGTTTAGCGGGAAACGAAAGGAGGAACAACCCATCAACCAGGGGGGTTCGCTCCGATAAGACGTACCCGGAGTTCAAGTGTTTAAGCCGACAAAGCCTCTTGAACTTCCGAAAATCTCAATTTTAAAGCCACACAAGAACAATAATGAATTACAAGACAAAATTAACAATGATTGTAGAACAATCCCTATTTTAATTGAAGAAACCAATCCCAGTACAATTTTGAATTTTAAAGATAACTTACCAGAACCATTATATAGGAAACCATTTCATGAACGATTACGCAATTATATTGAAGTGCGTAATAGAATTGTCACCTTCCCAGAGTTGTCCAAACGGGTACGACGAACAAGGGAGCGCTTCCATCGGAAGCGGATTACTTATCGTAACATCGCTTCAGCAACCATAGGCCGAGAATCGAATGACCCACATCCTTATGTGACGGTTGGTCTATTCGACGATAAATTCTTGGGTCTGCTCGATTTAGGGGCAAGCATAAGTTGCTTAGGCACCGACATCCTTCCCTATTTGTAATAGAAAAATGTAACGATAAGGAAGGTAGAGACAACCGTGTCCACGGCCGATGGACACAAGCAATCCATAGTGGGAGTGATCACTACGGTGATCCAGTACAAAGGAGAGACAAGAGATATCGATCTTTATATTGTGCCGTCTTTAAGCCAACGTCTATATTTAGGCGTTGACTTTTGGCAAAAATTCCAGATCGCACCACATATAATTGCGGGTCTTTCAGGAATTACGACCGGTGGGCCAGATGAGAGACCCACCAACTAAATAAAGTTGAATCATGAGGAGTCTAAACGACTAGAAGCTGTTGTTCTTAGATTTCCTTCTTTCGCAGTCAATGGACTCGGGAAGACAAATCTAGTGCAACATTATATAGACACGGGCGATGCCGTACCAATAAAGCAAAGGTACTATCCCGTTTCTCCGGCGATACAAACCCTTATGTATGCGGAGTTAGACCGTATGCTTTCGTTGGGAGTCATCGAGGAAAGTTCCAGCGCATGGAGTTCCCCAGTGGTGCTTGTTCGCAAGCCTGGTAAGAACCGATTGTGTCTGGACTTTTGGAAGGTGAACTCTGTGACCAAGAAAGATGCTCGTCCGATTGCGCATATAGAGGGGCTGCTGGCACGTCTGACAGAGACACGTTATATTTCTAGCGTGGATCTGAAGGATGCGTTTTGGCAGATACCGCTGGAGAAAAGTTCGAGGGAGAAGAAAGCTTTTACGGTAAACGGCCGACCACTGTACCAATTTAAGGTCATGCCTTTCGGTCTATGTAATGCGGCACAAAGTTTGAGTTAACTGATGAGTCGCGTAATCCCATCAGGATTACGAGATCAAGTATTTGTGTACTTGGACGATCTATTGGTTGTGTCAAGGGATTTCGACGAACACATACAGACTCTGGATATAGTCACTATCTCGGTCTGACGATAAACGTCGAGAAGTCGAAGTTTTGTTTTGATGAACTTCACTATCTCGGTTATAAGGTCGGTCAGGGTTGCTTGAAAGCTGATTCTGACAAGATTTCAGCAATTACTAGCTTTCCGTTACCAACCACAACTCGCCAAGTTCGCCGATTCCTCAGTATGGCAGATTGGTATCGACGGTTTGTGAAAGATTTCAGCACCCTACTATGCGACTCCAAGGCTTCCATTTTGTGGTGGAGCATAGAAAGGGAACATTGAATGTCGTGCCAGACGCTCTATCCAGAGCTTATGAAGACGATGAGTTGACAGTGTCAGCTTACCTTTCATGTCTACCACAGATCGGAACCTCGGAGGTACTCCACATTGATCTTGAGGATCCGTCCGTTAAGTCCGAAGGTTATCTTGATATCATCAGTCATATCAGGAAGGAGCAGGAGCGGTTACCTGTCGGAGGGGTATGTATACAAACGCACTAAACATGCGGTTGGTAATCCCTTGACCGACGATCTAACTTGGAAGTTGTGGGTTCCATCAGAGATGACGGAATCTCTGATCTCATTGGCTCACAATCTGCCGCGCGCTTCGCATGGTGGGGTGGTGAAGACAATTTATCGGTTAAGAGACAGATTCTACTGGCCAGGTATGTTCACTCAGGTCAAACTATACGTGGACCTGTGTGAGGCATGCAAGAACAGTAAAGCAGCCAACATGACTTAAAGAGCTGAGATGGAAAACAGTTTCGAGTTGGATAGGCCGTTTCAACATTTGTATGTTGACTTTCTCGGGCCGTACCCACAGTCAAGATCCGGAAATTTTTACATCGTTATTGTATTAGATCAGTTAACCAAATTCGTCTTCATCAAACCACTGTGCACGGGAACAGCCGCGAGCGTGAACAAATTCTTTAAAGATGACGTTTTCTTGATTTACGGAGTACCAGAGAGTATACTCTCTGATAATGGTACACAATTCATTGGGAAGGAGTTCCAAAAACTCAGTGATGTTTTCGGGGTCAAACATTACCGAACGGCAGTGTATGCTCCCCAGTCAAATGCTAGTAAACGAGTAAACCATTCAATATTAGCGGCCATACGGTCGTACGTCAATCCTCGCCAGATGGATTGGGATGCCCATCTGTCTTCGATCACTAGTGCCCTGCGTACGACAGTGCATTCAACTCTTTCAATGTCCCCATACGAAGCCTTATTCGGGCAACGCATGATAGAGCACGGGGCAGATTATCGTTTGTTGAGAGTTGGGTGGACTGAACTGCTCGGAGATAGATTGGCTTCCCAAAGTCGCCAAGATGAATATCATTCACTCGTATTTAAAACAAGCATTGATAAAGACTGACGAAGCATATGAGAAAAACTATAATCTTCGGAGTATGAACGTAACATTCAAAGTAGGTGATGAAATCTATAAAAGAAATCATGTCTAAAGCGACGCAACTAAACATCTAAGTGCAAAATTATGCCCTTAATTCATAAAAGTTCGTGTGAGCCGAGTGGTTGGTAACAACTTGTATGAAGTGGAGGACAGGCGAGGACACAAGACAACGTGTCATACTAAAGATCTAAAGAGATAGTTCTTTAAAAAAAAAAAAAAAAAAAAAAAAAAACCGCAGATTTACATCTACACCACGGACTTATATTAAAATAACCTGACTTTCCCTTATTTAATTTTTTTTTAATTGACGAATCTTAAAATAATTTTCAGATAACATATATCCGAGTGCACCGAAGTGCTCTAAGAAACACAGATTATGCATAAAGCAAATTTTTTTTGTATGCCCGGCTCTCAGCTGTGCATGAGACTCTTGGTTGAACTTACAACCTACACCATTTGGTGTATTTCAGATGACCAACAGAGTGCTCCAGCGAAGTCAGAATACACATCGTGTTAAAAAAAAAAATTTTTTTTTGTCTTCGACCGACTAGACGTAAAAGAGTCGCAGTGTCTTTACGATTCGACGAGCGAGAGGACTATGAGTACTAAATTCAGTTTGCGAGAAGTTCTCCTTTTCTTGGAAATTAGACTAAGTGGACTTAGTCGAAATTCCAAGTTTTGTAGGGAAAACTTTCTCGCCAGTCATTGGCAAAAGCGAACGCCACTGGTGCCATCTACTCGCAAAACATCCATCTTACTCACAACGTGCTGAACGCACTCAATGGAATCCACCAAAGAAGGTTCCACAAAAAGGAATCCAATTTCAAAATGGATTCCACGTCCAAAACAGGTTCCACTAATTTTCCAGGCTACACAAGCCTTCTAGAATGTTCTCGTTCCAACATTTCTTTGGAAAGCCACAATGGAACGATAAACGTATTTCGAACTAGTTCAGTTTATACCCCGTGCGCACCCAAAATTACTGGTGAAATGATTACACCAGTTACGGTATAAGAACAGAGACACCCATGACGTAGATAATGACAAACCTGCAAAATATGACAGATGGTCACCAAGTAACAAATTGAGTAGAGTAGACGATGCGGTCGATTGCTCACATCGATTTGACACTGTACTCGCACTACCACAGTATCAGTCTATTGCTCATAGTTTTGTAGGGACATGTCTAAAATGTCCTAAAGTCCATGCAAGTGCAACTCCAAAATCGAGAAAACCCGAAAACTGACCGCAAAAAAAACGAAATAAAGCTAATGTTACATCTTTTATTACCAGTTAGGGAATCAAGACAATTAGTTCGGTTGACGCTCACGAAAGTATTATACACTTGATCCCATGAGAAGAATAACTGCAAATATTTAGTTCACCATGAGGAAAAATATGGTGACAATCAGTCGTTACACAAATGACACCTATTCAGCACCAACAATTCACACTTGACATCTGCCAAATTGAACTTGTCATTGAACCCGTACCGCATTTCAGAATTCACTTAATAGAATATGTCCATCTACGTGCTGAATGAAGGTACTAGCGCTACTTTGACAGTCCCTTGTTTTATTTTCCTCTGGACACAAGTAACTTCGATATAACCAGGACAGGTTTTAAAAGTGGTAAGATTCTTTCGATTTTATATCGGGAACAATACCTAATTAGCCATTCAGCCTATCCAAAACCTCACCACAAACAATTCCACCCAAAATGTCCATTCTGACAAAAGTATTTGAAAACTAAAATTCATGTTCGGCAAATATGAGCAGTGAGCATAGACCCTTAACGCTCCCTGTCACACGCCATCTGCATTGCCAACAAAGAAACGAATCAAATACTGGAAAGAGGAAATATATTGGGAAACAGGGCGTTGGCTATATGGAAAGTGGTTGTGTGGACTGAATAATTATTTCTAGACTTCATTTTGAAGACACCATTTATACGAAGAACATCTATAGAACAATTCTCATAAAAAGAAAAGTTTTTTTTACGACGCAGTAGTGCCGCGCCCCATTTTTCCGTCTGGTAATTAGAATTATCTAATTACACAGACGTTTAAAGATAATTCGATAAAATAAATTGGATTCAACCATAATCAAAGGTAAGGGCAGCAATATTTATTAGTCATCGATGCAAAATTTGTTTCATATTTGCTTCGATGGCTGATAAGAATTGACCACGCCACATGGCAGACACGCTAACGTGAATTTCCTTTATTATTTCCTTAGGAATGTATATACGTTCGAACGAGGAGGAATAGGAGCTTAAGATCCTAGGGCAGGCGAGGCTGCGACAATTTTTTTTATTGCATCCTGGACATACCTGGCAGGGTATACTCAGCAGCGAAATTGTTTTTTTTTACTTGTGGCTACTTCTGCATCCATGTGCGGAGGCCCTGTGGAGCATTACACACTTATATAAATACTTAAATATACATGTTGGTACATACCATGCCTGAACATTGATGTGGTGTGAACTTTTTTTTTTTTTGATCTTCCATCATACCACTCACCTCAGCCTCCACGTGCGCCCTGGCAAGGGTATTGCTAAAGATTCAAGTCTTCATTTGGGGTACGCTTTCGAGCAAGCGTCGTGCGTTGATCCGCTCGCCGGCTTGCCGACGTTTCCGACATCATCAGCGACATATCCCCCGCCTTCCTTCAACACGTCACCTCGTGGAGTTAATACGCCACAACCTGATCAGTTTCAATGCCAATTGGGGGCACATTATCCACCATAATTTGGAACGGGTACCCAGTCTCGGTAAGGCTGTAGGCTCCATCGATAAAGGAAGGGATTTTTGTTCATCAGTGTATAGGACGTCTGGCGCGTGCTCTTGTCACGGATGCCGGTCCTAAATCAATCAATATATCCACCCCAAGTTACTGAAGCAGTACACAGAGTTCCTGCATCTATACTTACCAAAGTTCCTGCATCTATACTTACCAAAGTTCCTGCATCTATACTTACCAAAGTTCCTGCATCTATACTTACCAAAGTTCCTGCATCTATACTTACCAAAGTTCCTGCATCTATACTTACCACAATAATACTTATCTATATCAGGAGTAATTTTATATTTGTATCAACAAAATATTATCAGTCTGGATATACCAAGTAAAATTTTTTTGTTTGTCTTTATGATAATTCTGTGGGTTGATCCTTAAGAGCGAGGAATAGTTACCACTCCAGCAAAACCCACAGGCGGGCAGGGCCCGATCTAGGGGGGGGGCGCGCCGGGCATTTGCCCGGGGCGGCAAATTTCAAGGGCGGCAAAATTTGAAAATTGATGATTATTAAAGCTGTATTTTCAAAAAATGTTTGCTTGTTTCTTTCTAATTAAGATCATCAAGGGAGAAAATAAGGTACAGTAAAACTACTTTATAACGAACTCTCCTTTCTATAGCAAACTTCATTTTGTTCACCTTCTTCTTAAAAAAATATCCCATATTAGTTAGGTTCCATCGAATGTATAAATGTATTAAAAAATGTTCAGTTATTTAGTTTAAGTTTGCAAAGTCGCGTTTCGAAGGTAAAACAAGTTCAATCCTCAGTAGTTATTTTAACAAAACTGTCGTTGGTACTTTTGACAATTGGTACGATGAAAACTAAGATCAGCGATAAAATCAATAATAATCGAGAACAAGCAATTTGGAAAGAGTTTACTTCAGACGAGATGAAAAAGCCCTACTATAGTGATAAGAGAACTGCATTAAGAATTTTTGAAGTTTTATTGAAACAAGTGATAAAACTAAAGAAGATGCTGCAAATTTTGTATTTTCTAAATTGGAAAATTTGTATAGTAAAATAAAAAACAAAATTTCAAATGCACAATCAAACATTGAATTTCTAAACAATAGATATGATTTTTTTTTTCATTAATTTTTGTATACCAACTTTCTTTGAAAATAAAAAGGAGCACGAGGTTTCAAAACACATTTCACATTTCTTTCTAACGAATTGTATAAATTTTTTATTTCTTGTTCCCTTGAAGGTTTGCTATAAAGAATTTTGACTAAATTGTATATGTCCGTCAAAAATATAAAGTCGAAGTATTTTATTAATCACTTAAAAACCGCTAGTTAAAACGTTTTTTGAGGGAAAAAAATAAGTCATCTGATTTCTTGAACAGTTTTGATTTTTTTAGAAAAAAAAACTTCTCGAAAACATTTTTCCACATTTTTTTTTTTTTGAGAATGCACTTTCCATTACTTTAGGCGTTTTTCTGTTTTCATCAGTAAAGAGCTCTGAACAAAGTTCAAGTTTATCGAGCTCGCTCTGTCGGTCCCCTGAACTAATTGTGTTCAGAGCGCTCTGAACTATTAATGAAACGAATTTAATATCCTATTTATTTCCTTTTCTTATGCCATTTTTTTAACACTTAAAATTATGTTTGGCTTTTAGCTCAGTCTGCCCCATCTATTTATTTGGAGCTCGTAGAGCGCACTCTGAACACACTCTGACGGAGAATAGAAATACAAAGTCTATGCTCTGAAGTCTCTGAAGCAAAAAAGAAAAACTTATTTTTTTTTGACAACTCAGGCTCTGCTGTGAACTAAAAAAGAAAAACGCCTTTTATTGCTTTTTATCAGGAAGACAAAATTAAAAAAAAAATATTAAATTGTTTTTGAAATAATAAAAAAAAAACTTTAATTTTTTATGAAATTTTAAGTAGGTAACAAAGTTATTTCGTTTATAAAAGGCCTTTCACTTAAAAAATGTCATCGAAATCCTTTAAGTGGCTTAGGAGTAAATCTGATATACAAAATTCGGCCCTATCGGAGTTACCGTTATAAAGAATTTTCCAGACAAATTTATTCCAACCAAAACATACATTTTACTCAATTTTTTTTAACAAAATCGTATAAGCCGTTTTTGAGATATCTAAATGAGTTTGTCAATAAAAATCACATGGCAGGTAGGTACCGTTAATTTCGGAGCTTGAATGCTAGGTCCAAATCAATCAATCTATCAGATGTTATAATAATACTGTGTGCTGTGTACCAAGTTTAAAGCAAATCGGTATAGCCGTTAAGGGTGTACACGGACAGACAGACAGAATTGTCCGACCTATTTTTTCGGCTTCTCTATGATCGTAATGTCATGCTTGATTGTCCAAAAGAAAATTTCCAACAATATTACATTCTTAGGGGTCGGAATGAATACCTCCATTTTTCAAAAGTCGGTCAAAAAATGCAACAACAATTTTATATCTTATATGTTCTCATTGCAAAAGGGCGGCAAATTAAATTTTTGCCCAGGGCGGCGAAAAAGCTGGATCGGGCCCTGCAGGCGGGTTCATAATTGCCTAAGAAAAGCCCTTGGTATTCCAAGGTACAGAACGTTCGACCACGGTGGTGTACGCAACTCGACGTAATTTTTTTTATCGAATTTGGTTTTCACTTGGTGGCAGGACCTAGCGCCTCTTCCACCCCCACCACGTTATCTACGACACATCTTGAGATAAGATTGTATCATAATAGTGATTTATAGTGATTTAATAAAGATATTTTCATGGTTCAAAACATAATTATGTCCAAACAAGAAGAAAGTGAGAACCTTCGATCAGAATAATTTTTTTTTGTCTACCCTTGTAATTTCGTACCGTTTATCCTATCGTTATTGTGTTTTGATCGGTTTCTGAAGTAAAAGCCAATAGAGTTCTTGAATAAAGTCAAGGTATCTTAAAGAACCCTGCGCTTTATGTCTATTACTCAGTGATGTGAATACGTAGGCGTGTACTACATTGGATCGTGCAATCCTCTACGGTTCCTTAACACTAGACAGTTAAGCTTGTGGTATTTCGAACGCATTTCCATTTGTTTGTTTACTTTCTATTATTGAATTTTTTTTTATTTCGCGTTACACTCATTTTCAGTTTCACTTGGTCTTCACGACATTCTACTACCGCGTCGGTAGCGACCGTAATTGTTCGTGTTTCGACGTCGCGTTAACGCACAAATTTACTCACTGCTTTTTGGCATCCATATCAATTACTCTTTATATTTGTAAATCGTATAGACCTGTCGTATTATACGTATTTTGTTCGCCAACAGACACTAGAAATACTTATGTAGGATTCTGTTCGCGTGAATATTGAGCGTTTCCATTATATCTGTGACACCATTAACCTCGTATTAGAGATACTCGTTAAAAATTTCAAGGCAACAGTCACAACCAACTACGTTACATATAGTACAAACCTAGAGTGGCAATCAATGCATGAGGTTGCTGAATATATCAAATGATAGAATCGATAACAATATTTGAAAACTTTTAGCTAATCTTTCCACAGGTTGTTCCGGAAGTGCACTTCAGTTACAGCATAATTGAACATATTTATCTGATACTACCCGATTGGTAGCAGATATTGTAATTTATACTTTGCAGGTTCTTGAATCATATTTACATATTGACATTTCATTTAATTTGATATATTGTAACGAAGCGTTCCACAACAAACTTCGTTACAATAATATTTAAGCCAGCCCCTGCAAGTATGCAACGACCAGACACATACCCTCACACCCGCCGCACTGCATTCTTCACTCAACACCCGATTACACATACCGCACCATCACCACACCACATTTATTATTTGTATTTACGGCTTACATTAGCAATTATTTTTTTTTTAAATATAATTAACACTATGTTAACGTAAGATATTTTATAAGTAAAAGCATATTTTCGTAGTATTTTCGTCTTCTGCTTCGAGTTGAATCAGAGTAAAACTGATAAAAAAGGGTCAAGCTACCAGTGTTACTGGCAAGAAGTCCCCCTCGAGTCAGAAGCGTCTTCCTTTTTTACTTGCGATTATAGGTACTATAAGGCAAGTTATGGATTCGTGCAGAAAAAAAATTTCGAGATAACAATCACACATGACATTACGATGATGGAGAAGCCGAAAAAAGTGGGTCTGGGAATTCCGTCCGTCTGTCTGTCTGTCTGTCTGTCTGTCTGTCTGTCTGTCTGTTCGCGCTTCTAGAGCCTGAACGGATGGGCCGATTTGCTTCAAATTTGGTATCTAGGATTTATTTGGCCGTCCCTCGGAACGTATTTTTTATTTTTGCTCTAGGCCCAAAAATAACGCACCTGCCATACAATCGTGAAGAAAAAAATTGATTTTCTCAAAAACGGCTCTAACGATTTTGATAAAACTTTCAGGATGCTATTTTTGTAAGACAATCCATCTTTTGGTTAAAAAATATTTTTCAAAATTTGTCTTATAACGGTACCTCTCATAGAACCAGTATTTTCATATCAAATTTTCTCGTAAGCTATACATTCGATTTCAATAAAATTTTGGCCACAGGAAGTCATTTATAATTTTATTAATATGGCATTTAAAATTTTTCAAAAACTTTTTTTTTTTGATTTTTTATAATTTTTTCAAAAAATTTTTTGGTTTCCGAAATATGTTGGAAACGGGTATATTGATTTTTTTTAAAATTCTTTTTTCAAATGTAAACTACAGGTTGCCATATATTTGCATACCCAAATAAATTTCAAAATATTTCTTGGAAAAGTTTTTCAAAAATAACCTTTTTTAAAAAAAACTGGTCGAACGAATTTCAATATTTTTTTTTCCCAGATTCACGTATAGCTTTGAAATTTTATTGTATACTTTGTTTTTCCGAGAAAAATCTTAAACTAATTTAAAAAATAAAAGAATTTTCGAAATTATTTAAATTTTTTTTAAATCCATATATGCAGCCACTAAGCAATTGCTTATCATAAGAGCAAGTTCGTGCGACCCAGTCGTGCATTTTATTTTATTTATCCTCTCTCCTCCCCTTCAGGGTGTAGATGGGACAGGGTTAAACCCATTTGCCGCGTTAAAAGAAAAAAACTTTCCTCTCGCTTTCTCCTCTAGACGAGCGATTGGACACAGGGTTACTCGGGTAATCCAACCAAACTTCCTTATTTTGACAGCATTAGGACAGGGACGATTCCCACCAAAACTTTCCTCTCACTTTCTCCTCTAGACGAGCGATTGGACACAGGGTTACTCGGGTAATCCAACTAAACTTCCTAATTTTGACAGCATTAGGACAGGGACGATTCGCACCAAAACTTTCCACTCGCTTTCTCCTCTAGACAAGTGATTGGACATAGGGTTACTCGGGAGTAACCCACATATTTCCTGGTTTGCCGCCACCAGGACAGGGACGGATCCCACGGGTGCATACGCTGGTTCGATTTCGTTAAAATTTTGCTTAATATATATATTTATTAAATTTGTACCTTAGAACTAAGAAGGGAAAAAAAATAATTAAATAAATAGTGTCGAAAATTAATCCAAAAGAAAGTTTTTCTTTTGCTTTCTTTATTACCACCCTGGACCCCACTGTAGCTACCCCAGCTGGGAAACAAAAAGTATCACAAATTGGCGCCCGAGCAGGGACCTTTAGGAAATTCGACCGAACTCCGACCGCCGACCGACCCGGAATTTTCAAAAGATCTCACCGACCATACCGACCGCACCCACCGCCGATCATCGATGTCCAGCAGCGGTACTCTTCCAGGCGTACACGTAGAGGACTACTCCGAACTTACCAACGTAAGCACCCCAGACGAAACCCCCGACAATCAGCTCCTCCAGCCCAGCCACAACATGCCCGGATCCAAGAACGAAGAACAAGCAGCCGATGACTACAATCCGTTTAAGAATCTCGGGTTCATGTCTTTTCTAAGAAAAGATGAGTTAACGGAGATGTTGACTGCCCGAAACTTGTCGACTGAAGGCAGGGTAGATGAGCTTCGGAAACGCCTCAGACAACACCTCAAGGAGATTCGCCATCACAAATCGACACAAAACTTGTGCGAACAATGGGCGGATTGCATTGAGCAGCGAGTCGAGTGAGTTTTAGCAGCCGAAGAACAGAAGCATACCGGAACTACGACCACCGAAGACGGAGCACCTACCAACGAACAAGAAGCTCAGACCAAATCTTCCGTAGCCAACGTGCCACCACCGAGAACAAACCAGCCACCGAGTGCGGTAACACCGTTAACGAACCCCTACCACTGTCCTACAACCAACCGATTCACTTCCCTCACATATGGGTATGCCAGGCACGAACCCGCTGCACTTCCCAATAGCCGACTGACCCTTAGCTACGAGGCAGAGGTGATGAATACCGTAAGGAAGTGGGGGCTGAGGTTCGATGCACCTACCAACGAACAAGAAGCTCAGACCAAATCTTCCGTAGCCAACGTGCCACCACCGAGAACAAACCAGCCACCGAGTGCGGTAACACCGTTAACGAACCCCTACCACTGTCCTACAACCAACCGATTCACTTCCCTCACATATGGGTATGCCAGGCACGAACCCGCTGCACATCCCAATAGCCGACTGACCCTTAGCTACGAGGCAGAGGTGATGAACACCGTAAGGAAGTGGGGGCTGAGGTTCGATTCGAGCGGAAATCCTCTCGAATTTATGGAGAGTGTTACGGAACTCACAAGGTGTTACAACATACCGCCGAACGACATGACACGAACCCTTCCGGAGTTGTTTAGGGGAACTGCGTTAGAGTGGCTACGCATAAAAGAAAACAGCTTCCGGACTTGGGAAGAATTTCGGACCGCATTCCTGCAACATTTCTTGCCAGCCCGTTACAGCCACCGACTGGAGGATGAAGGAGAGAGAGAACCAAGGAGTATATTCTGGCCATGCAGTACCTCATCCGGCAGCACCCCGGATGACTATATCGGAAAACGTGGACCGGATTTTTGATAGTCTCCGCCCGGAGTACCGCTACTACATTAAGCTTCGAGATTTCGACACATTAGACGAATTGGTGCTGCTGGCAGAAGAGTTCGAGGCTATCAGAACGGATGAACGGAACAGTCGACCCGCACCAGGACCCGCCCCTCATGCTCTACCAAATCCCCGAATACCCGCAGTCCCCGTCCTCTATGATAGACAGACGCATTGTTGGAACTGCAAGCAGAGGGGGCACCAGAAAGAGAATTGTCACCGACCTTTCCGTCTATTTTGTTCCCACTGTGGGGAAGACGGACGGTTGTCCAAAGATTGTCCATGTCGGTGGACACCCGTCGCCGTCGTGAATTCGCCCCCTGGAAAAGACCCCCGGCCTTTCGTACCACTCAAAATCGAAGGCATCACCTACCAAGCGTTATTGGACACCGGAGCCACTAAGACCTTCGTAGGTCAGGCGTTAAGGCAGCAGTTCAAGGAACTGGATTTTCCACTGACTAAACAGCACCGACCGATACACCTGGCCAACGGCGACCCCGTGGTTACCACCGAGCATTATGCTGTCACCCTCTCGTTGGGTGAGACCATGCTAGCTGGAGAGGTTACGTACATGCCTGCACTTGAGGAAGATGCCATTTTATGCAGAAGGTAATCGACGAAGAGGTCGACGAGCTTCTGAGAACGGGAAAAATCAGCCCATCAAAAAGCCCATATAGTTCGCCTATCGTTCTAGTACGAAAGAAAGGAGGAACTTGGCGAGTTTGTATCGACTTTCGGCAACTAAACGAGCTTTCTTTCAAAGACGCTTATCCACTTCCCTTTATAGTGGCGATTCTCGACAAGTTGCGAGGGGCGAAGTTCATCAGTACGATCGATTTAAAATAGGGGTACTGGCAGATTGCGCTAGATCCCACCTGTCGTCCATATACCAGGGGAGAAACCACTCTTCCATAAGCTCTTTGAACGCTTAACCAGGTAACATAATAAGGCAACAGTGTTGGATAGTTACGCGTAACTTTGAAATTTTAATTAGTTACACGTAACTAATGTAACTTATGTAACTAATGTAACTAATGTAACTAATGTAACTAATGTAACTAAATGTAACTAACTATAACTAATAGAATTTTTCAAATACAAAAACTCACATTTCATGTTAAATTGAAATTTAGAAGTTCTGTCCACAAACCCGATCGAATGACGATTGACTACACTGTTTTATGGCAAAGCTGGATGATTGATATTGCCGTCGGGCCAGCTGCCAGCTGTGGCCACGGCAACCTGGCAAGGAAAACATTTTTAAATTACTATATTTCTGCAAAAAAAAAAAAAATTAAAAATAATAAAACAAAATAGATCTCGTTTGATTTCCTTTGGGCGAGCCAAATCTGAAATTTGAGACCAAATCTGAGATCAAATCTGAATTTACCATACAAAAATAAATCACAATAAAAAAAGAAATGTCCAGGAATCTCAAGAAAGAGGGGAAAACTTTAAATGTAAGTAAAAATCTGTTGTATGCTCCAAGAATATAATATTTTATTAGATTTCCTTTTCATCAGGACCATAGTAATTTCAATATGTATTCCTTGCCAGGTTGCCGTTGCCCTTGCTAATAAAATAATTCTGTCAATAGTCGATTGGGATTCAGGATGAAATGCGATTTTTTTTTATTTTGTATTATTAAGTTAGAGTTAGTTTTATTTAGTTACAGTTAGTTACATTTAGTTACATTAGTTACATTAGTTACGCCAAATATTGGGCGTAACTAATTCATATTAGTTACGCGTAACTAAACGAGTAACTTACTTCATGTAACTTACTTGCCAACACTGTAAGGCAAATTGTATCTCTTTGTCTGTGCTTTTCCATAAAGGTGTTGAGGTTTTCCTCTGCACTGTTGGAACGGGCAGGCTTAGGTATGTCGTTAAAATTGTTGCTTGGAACTTATGGAAGCATGGATGTGCCTATCCTCCACCTCCAAGTGGTCTCCCGGGAACAGTATAAATGAGAGGGAAATTGTTGTAAATTGTATGAGATAACTATAATTGCAGCTGTATTTCCTTGTCTATCCTTATATTGTTTCTTACTGGTAACGTAGTGCAGGGTAGTCCTGTATACGGCTAAGTGAGGAAGGTATTATGGTTATATGTCAGCTGGTTAGCAGCCTTCTCGGTCTGTTAGCTTGACGCATATAACTTGGGGATGGAGGTTCCCTGGTTGTAGGACCAAACCTCAAGTAGTTGTCATTATTTGGCTGCTCAAGCGTGTAAGCTACGTAGAGAAAAGCTACCACGGGGTTACAGAGGCCCACCTCCTTGAAAGGAGGTTCTGTAGCACTGGGAAATGGCGCCTTTTGGCAGCATCGTGGGGGCTGTGAGTTGACACTAGATAGAAGTTGTTAAGTTTGTTGTCAAGGTTAATAAGGCCTTGTATATTCAGATTATCATGTATGAGGTGAATTTACCTCAACTTCAAACTTCTCAACTTATGAAAAGTGATCATACCTATATATGATTCACTAATGGAGTGTAAACTCTAAATCCTCTCACTTAGGAATTTTAAGGTGACCGTGATGTGGAGATGGGTCCACCGTGAGATTAGGCCAAATAGGCAGGTGCTCACGTTAAGCCAATTGACATTTATTTCTGTCGTCCATATACCGCCTTCACCGTGCCGGGTAGAGGCTTATTTGAGTGGAATGTCATGCCTTGTGGGTTGCATTCAGCAGGAGCTACGTTCCAGAGGGCCATGGATTCCATATTCGGACCGGACATGCTTGACCATGTATAAGTATACCTGGACGACATAATCGTAATCAGCCAAACCTTTGAGGAACATCTACAGCATCCGTCTGAGGTGTTCCGCGAACTCCGCACTGCTAACCTGAGAATCAACACTGACAAATGCAACTTTTGTCGTGAAAGCCTGAAATACTTGGGACACGTCGTTAGTAAGGAAGGCATCCACACCGATCTCGACAAGATAACCGCCGTGCAAGAATTAAGAGCTCCCGCTAACATCAGAGAACTGCGTCGCGTTCTAGGAATTTGTTCTTGGTATCGGCGGTTCATAAAAGATTTTTCTGCAGTTGCCAGCCCGTTAACCGGACTTTTGAAGTCAAAAACCAAATGGAATTGGGGACCTGATCAACAGACGGCATTCGATGCACTTAAGGCGAAGTTAACCGAAGCCCCCGTGTTGGCTTGCCCCAACTTTAACCTCCCGTTCACCCTACAAACCGATGCCAGCAATTTCGGCTTAGGCATAGTGCTTACGCAGACTATCGACGGTCTTGAAAAAGTCATTGCTTATGCCAGCCGAACTTTAACGGAAGCAGAACAAAAGTACGCAGTCACGGAGAAAGAGTGTCTTGCGATTCTATGGGGAATTCGGAAGATGCGCCCATATTTGGAAGGGTACCACTTTCAAGTTGTCACCGATCACCATTCTTTGAAATGGCTGCACAAGCTAGAAAACCCTTCTGGTAGATTGGCCCGCTGGGCCCTAGAACTACAGCAGTACGATTTTGACATTCAATATCGTTAGGGAGCGATGAACGTCGTAGCAGACGCCCTTTCCCGAGACCCGCTACCTATTACCGAAGGAGATAGGTTAGCAACCGTTAGCGACCTTAAACCGACCTGGATCCAGAAAAAGAAAACCCAAGTAGAGGCCGACCCAGCCAAATATCCCGACTATCGAATCGAGGAGGGCCAACTTTTCCGGAGATTCGTTAGCACCCGTCCGTTGACCAATGCTCAAGGTTTTGACTGGAAGTTGTGCGTACCAGAAGACGACCGAGGAAGGATTTTATTTGAGAACCATGACGCTGTCACCGCCGGGCATTTGGGCATTTCTAAAACCATGTCGCGTATGTCAAGACGTTATTACTGGCCTGGCATGTTCCGTGATATAAAAAAGTATGTGAGCAAATGTCAAACCTGCAACCGTTTTAAACCTTCTCAGCAAAAGCCTAGTGGCTTGATGTACACCATGCCTGTAGCAGAACCTTGGGAGGTAGTGTGAGCAGATTTCGTCGGGCCCTTACCAAGGTCCATGAAGGGGCACACTATGTTACTCGTTATCACTGACAAATTTACCAAATGGATGGAGGCTGTTCCATTACGAGCTGCGACAACTCCTGGCTTGATCAAAGCAATAAGGGAGAGGGTGACCAACCGATTTGGAGTTCCGCGAACTTTCTTGTCAGATAACGGCTCACAGTTCACCAGCCACCAATTCCGGGAATTTTTAGCCGAGTTAGGTATCCAGCACCGCCTGACCGCCCCATATACCCCCCAAGAAAACCCGACGGAGAGAGTGAATAGGAGCTACAAAACCATGATCACGCAGTACGTCCACGAGAACCAGCGTACTTGGGACGAGCACCTTGCTGATTTATCTTTCGCGTTAAATACCAGCCGCCATGACTCTACAGGCTACTCACCAGCTATGCTGAATTTCGGGCGGGAGCTCAGAGCCCCCCACGAAGTCCGTGACAAATTTCCTGGAGACACGACCCCTGAAGCGCTAAGTGTGCGTCGAGAACGCATGAGCGCGTTGTACGAATTGGTTCGTTTAAATTTACAACGAGCTAGCCAAACCCAAGCCAAAGCGTACAACTTACGCCGACGTCCTTGGCGTCCAAGCATTGGTGAGCAGGTTTATCGGAAGTCCCGCGTGCTTTCTTCGGGAGTCAACTATTTCGCCGAAAAACTGGCACCCCGATACGACGGACCTTACGAGGTGATAAAGTTTATTTCTCCAGTAATCGTCGTCTTAAAAAATAAAAACAACCGCAACAAGCAAAAAGAAAATTATATTCGGGCCCATGTAAGGGATTTAAAGGGATTCAATTGTGAAAATCATATAAATAGCGCCGACCAAAACGTTTCGGTCATCAGTTCTTTTCCAACCATCGACCAGACAACTTCTTTCCGAAGAGCACCCCACCCGATAAACAACACCGTCCAGCGAACTCCCCTAGCAAGGAAACGTAAGTCCCCCGCCCGCAAACCGAACGCATCCACTCATATATCCCTTCTTAATAGAATGCGACCAACAAACAACACCGACCGACATCCAGCCGCAGGCCCGCTCCAGTCCGCCGAACCGCGCGCACGATCGCCCAGTCCCCGATTTAATCGCCTATCAGCCCTAGAACGGGTGCCTACCCGCGCAGCACCCACAGTCGCACCTAAACGCAGGATTGCTAAAATGCCGTCTCAAACCCCAGTGGACCCATGCGTTCGCCGCCGCACGGTCCCCAGTAAGGTGCGCGCACCTCCTAGAGGTCCAGCGACCCAACCCTTGCAGATGATAGATCCAGCTGGACGTTTCAAAGTCAAGGACCACCCGCTGGAGGAGGATGACATTATCGCCATACCGCCAAGACCTACACAGGCAGCCTTAATGGAGAAAATCAAAGCCCAAAGGCAAAGAGCCGTGCAAGTTTTGATGAGTCGCAACAACCCGGTTGGGTTCCCCGACGATTTATTTCCATCAACCGAGACCCAGACAAGCCAACCAAGTACATCAGGTTGGAAAGTATTAGGTACCATCACTAACAAGGATCCCTTGGAGAAGCACCCCCTCATTCAGATTTCCTCAGGTCCGGGACGAACTGAAGCTGAAGTAACACCAGTAAGTTCGGACACACCAGCACCATCCAACCGCCCTCTACTACCGGTGATCACGGCAGTCCGGGTTATAGTCCCTAGCGGACCCAAACAAACTTCGGCAGAGGTCACTGCCATTTACCCATGCCCGCCAGCACCATCCAGTCACGTCCCGTTACCCATGAGCACAGCCAGCCGAAATATGGTCATCGCTGGACCTCAGAATGGAAGCCGCCCACTCCATAATCCGCAAGATGGAGCCCGTTTCATCCCGGTCGGAGAAGAACCTCGCCAGAAGAGCACGGAAAAGGAGCCCTCGCGCTTCGACCCCTCCTTGGGGATTAACCTGAACGGCAGACAACTGCATCGCCGATTCTACATCGATCGACCGTGGGGTAGAGTCTCCGTGTGCCTAGATAAATAAAATGCACGACTGGGTCGCACGAACTTGCTCTTATGATAAGCAATTGCATAGTGGCTGCATATATGGATATTAAAAAAAATTAAATAATTTCGAAAATTCTTTTATTTTTTAAATTAGTTCAAGAGTTTTCTCGGAAAAACTAAGTATGCAATAAAATTTCAAAGCTATACGTCAATCTAGGAAAAAAAACATTGAAAATCGTTGGACCAGTTTTTTTTTTAAAGGTTATTTTTGAAAAACTTTTTCAAAAAATATTTTGAAATTTATTTGAGTATGCAAATATATGGCAATCTGTAGTTTACATTTGAAAAATAATTTAAAAAAAAATCAATGTACCCATTTCCAACATATTTCGAAAAGCAAAAATTTTTTTGAAAAAATTATAAAAAATCAAAAAAAAAGGTTTTTGAAAATTTTGAAATGCCATATTAATAAAATTATGAATGACTTCCTGTGGCCAAAATTTTATTGAAATCGAATGTATAGTTTACGAGAAAATTTGATTTGAAAATACTGGTTCTATGAGAGGTAACGTTATTAGACAAATTTTGAAAAAAAATTTCAAACCAAAAGATAGATTTTCTTGCAAAAATAACATTCTGAAAGTTTTATCAAAATCGTTAAAGCCGCTTTTTAGAAAATCAATTTTTGTCTTCAAGATTGTATGGCAGGTGCCGTTATTTTTGGACCTAGAGCAAAAATAAAAAATTTGTTCCGAGGGACGGCCAAATAAATCCTAAATACCAAATTTGAAGCAAATCGGCCCACCCGTTCAGCCTCCAGAGGCGCGAACAGACATACAGACAGACAGACAGACAGACAGACAGACGGACGGAATTCCCAGACCCACTTTTTTCGACTTCTCCATCATCGTAATGTCATGTGTGATTGTTATCTCAAATTTTTTTTTCTGCACGAATCCATAACTTGCCTTATAGTACCTATAATTGTAAGTAAAAAGGCAGGAAGGCGTCGATGAAATTTAAGCAGTTTCACAAGATTATCGAGATTGGGAAATAAAATAGCAGCCAGATACCACGCCTTATGAATTACTGGTGACCGGATGGGACTTTTCAATAACATATTTTTTTTAAATAAATTTTTTTTAAGCATGTTGAAATATATTTTTTTTTTATTCAATAATTTTCTTTAAAGAAAGAACCTTGAAATGAACCTATTCTTTGAAAAATTTTCCGTTAAATTAGTTTTTTGAAATCTTTTTTTTTAGACTTAAGAACATTTTTGAAATAAACTACTCTTTTTGGAAAAAAATAGTTATACCAAAAGCTAAAATATTAACATCCGTATCTTCCAGATTGATACCGACGAGAAGGCACTCGTCCTCCGAAGAAAGGGGGGACTGTTACGAAGCGTTCCACAACAAACTTCGTTACAATAATATTTAAGCCAGCCCCTGCAAGTATGCAACGACCAGACACATACCCTCACACCCGCCGCACTGCATTCTTCACTCAACACCCGATTACACATACCGCACCATCACCACACCACATTTATTATTTGTATTTATGGCTTACATTAGCAATTATTTTTTTTTTAAATATAATTAACACTATGTTAACGTAAGATATTTTATAAGTAAAAGCATATTTTCGTAGTATTTTCGTCTTCTGCTTCGAGTTGAATCAGAGTAAAACTGATAAAAAAGGGTCAAGCTACCAGTGTTACTGGTAAGAAGTCCCCCTCGAGTCAGAAGCGTCTTCCTTTTTTTTATTTATCCTCTCTCCTCCCCTTCAGGGTGTAGATGGGACAGGGTTAAACCCATTCGCCGCGTTAAAGGAAAAAAACTTTCCTCTCGCTTTCTCCTCTAGACGAGCGATTGGACACAGGGTTACTCGTGTAATCCAACCAAACTTCCTAATTTTGACAGCATTAGGACAGGGACGATTCCCACCAAAACTTTCCTCTCGCTTTCTCCTCTAGACAAGTGATTGGACACAGGGTTACTCGGGAGTAACCCACATATTTCCTGGTTTGCCGCCACCAGGACAGGGACGGATCCCACGGGTGCATACGCTGGTTCGATTTCGTTAAAATTTTGCTTAATATATATATTTATTAAATTTGTACCTTAGAACTAAGAAGGGAAAAAAAAAATAATTAAATAAATAGTGTCGAAAATTAATCCAAAATAAAGTTTTTCTTTTGCTTTCTTTATTACCACCCTGGACCCCACTGTAGCTACCAAAGCTGGGAAACAAAAAGCATCACAATATACATATATTTACTCGATTGCATGATTGAAGACGAACTTCATGCATGGTACTTTGACTATATTGGTATTGATTTTTGTGTTGTTCTGGGTTTATATTTTGGTACAATTTCATGCTGCATACATTTTGCCTACCCATTATAAGATCCTTAATTCTCAGATCAGTTTTGTTACCGTGTTTTATGTAAAAGATCCAAGCAGTGATGGAAAAAGGCTTACTATTGTACTGAATTCAGTACAATTTGATTTTCTCAGTACGTAAGTACATCTTTGCCATTTTCAGTACAATTTTGAATCGTCGGTACAAAATGTTCACTTATCTTCACTAAAAAAGTCTATGTGCGATGCGAACATACCCAAAGCGCAATTAATTATTATCAAACTGCTTCTTCATTTTTGTTCGGTATCGTTTGACAAGTCATCATGGAAAGACTCACTACTCCCACCAAAACAGGGTCTCCAAATAGATCGCTGTATTATTGGACAAATTTAATGCAAGTTCGGTGTCTTATCGTGAAATTTTGTTTAGTGATGAAGTCCATTTCTGGCTCAATTTCTACGTTAAGGGCCAATTATAGCGATACGGAAAACCAAACCGAAAAAAAATTCAAATGGATAATTTAGTATCTATGTTATGGTTGGATTTAAAACACAAATGCTACACTGATCGATGGCATTTAACTCAAAGAAATTTTTTTGCTTATACAATTTTTAATCGAATTAATACTTTTTGTTAAAAATGTCATTTTTTTATTTTTCTTTTATATGTATAGCAGAAAATTAAATAAATAAATTTTTAACAAAAAGTATCTACAAGTTCAATTCAAATCTTTATTTGCAAAATAAATTATCTGAGTTGGTTGCCATCGATCAGTGTAGCATTTGTGTTTGGAATCGAACCATAACATACTAATTTCTTCAGAATCAGAATGTTACCGTCATGGTAAGGCTCGACTCACGACCAGGTCACGCGGCCAATGAGCTCGTCTACGAAGCATGCAAGTGCGCGCATGAGGCGAGCGACCAAACTCATATAAAACCTGGCCACCCTGTCCGTGACCTGGCCGCCTAGTACGCGCCTAGCCTACTGTTGACTCGCCAATGTTAACGGACTACGTGCTTCCTGAAACTCAAGCTCATGGTCTCGTTGGACCTTCCGAATGGAACGGCTCAGACGTAGTCGTGGCCAACATTTACATGATATCATTTTTAAAAACTGAATGAGATGAATTTGCTATGAAATATATTTTCTAATGCACGAAACCGAAAACACACCGATCGCGAATTAATTTATTTAAATTATAATCTATAATTATTATTAAACTACTTGGATTATCCGAATCCAAAAGCGAAACGCAAATCTATTTAATTATGTAAAAAAAAGAACAAACCAAATCAAAACAAAAAGAATGCACAACGACGATGTGCAGCACGAAACAAAATATTTTGGCAACTGCCCAAACGAAGCGGTGTGTTGATCAAAACTCAATCAAAAGAGATAAGAGATAAATAAAAAAAATATATCCCTAGCCAGACAGCAATCGCAGTGCTGTCTCCCGTTAGCTCAGCTGGGAGTGGGTTCGATATGAACAATGTTTTATTAATCGCGCTCGATTAATAAAAAAAGAAACGATGAATTTGAAATTATGTGTAACTAGAGTACAGGGTGTACTCGGTTACAAGTGGGCGCCAGGAAACTTTTATGGTGTTTGCCTTACCAAATATAAATCTGAAATAGGTCTTCAATTTTAAGAAATTAAACGTACGAATTATGATTCCCAATGGGAAGTTGAATATTTTTATTGAAAATGAAGTTAGTGGTCTGGGAAACCGTGGCAGAAGGCCTGGACTAAAACCCAGAATCTTTTCAACAACAAGAAAAGTATAACAATGGTATTTCGAGGTAAGCAGAAGGCTTATTCTCGAAATTAGGAATAAGTTTTGAGAAAAACAAAAAAAAAGAAAACAATGTTTTGTGTCCCGATGACACAAAAGAAGATCACAATGGTATTGAAGGGTGCGAAAAAGGGTCACGTGTCCCACAATCTTGGGAGATTACGAAAAGCAGCGAAGGCCTAATCTACTATGAAATTGTTTGCCCCACACAGGGTCACAAACAAGACGAATTAACAAAAGGAACAAATCAAACAACCAATTAACAAGCTAAAATTCCTGGTCCCAACCAGACACAAAAATACTTAGCTTGGTAGGTAAAATCCTTAAATCCCAACAAGAATATCCTTCTAACTCCAGCTGTTCTCAATCACTCGCAATTCTTCTTGTTGACACAAATGTATCCTCTTAACTTTATTTTTAATTTCGAAACCAAAACGCTGCCGGTAATTTTTCACTTCTCTTTCAAAACAAATCTTTTTTTCAAAAAAAAAAATTCTTGCTTTCTTTTCTCCACAAAATCCAAAAATTGAATCTCTCCCAAAATGGAGGCTTGGCTAGTCCACTTTGCCCCGACCATATAGCCATCCTCTTCGGATCTTTTGCGTGGTGGTGTTCTTGTCTCAGTCATGCAGCAGCATCTCGCCCATCTATGCGAGACGTGCGACTGAGAGCGGTGATACAACCATTGCACGCGATCCTATGCGTTGAGGATGCGATCCTCGTAGGCTCAGTGGACGTGTTCAGCCGTATAATGTCAATTATATTTTATTTCAAAAGGCAAGTGAAAAACTACGATACATCGCGCAAAGTCCCCAGCCCAAACCGGCCCAAATTAATTATCTTTGAGGAGAATATTCTTGTTGGAAAGAAACTTAACCATTTTCCAACCAAAATGGTGGAATTTATAAATAAGACAAATCTTAATTTTATAGACCTTCGCGCAGAAAATATTAAAAAGAGAAAAACACATCATTGTGATCTTTCTTTGATGTCCGACACTTTATGGTGGGCACTCGGCCATACTAAATTTATGTTGGTGTGATTATAGTTCACACATTGTTGGACATGAGTCATCTTCATGCCTTTCTGTTCTTTCGTTCGACCTTCTGTCGACAACTCGCTGACTGAGTGGCTCTTCCGCCTTTCGTATAATAGTGTTGACAACCTGTCTAACACTTTTGATGGAACCTAGATTGGTTACTTTTCCAAAATACTTAAAGAGCAGTCCTCTGGCTGATGGACCAGGTTTCTACTGCACTCCTTAGAGTATTTTGGAGCCGCAACAGGAAGGGATTAGGGAACAAAAGTTATTAGAGGAAATGGGTTGGCAAAACTTGTTGTGGTAAAATTTACCGCAACAAATCCCACCCTCACCTCCTAGGAAATGTACTTACAATTCATAAGAATTGTAATACATTTTCAAAGAGATGCCCGGGAAAAGAAAAAGGTATAATTTTCCATCAAAAAAAAAAATAAAAACAAAGTAAATGTGAATTATAATCAACCAAAAATTAAATTAATTAAAAAAACGACTCATTAATGTAAAAGAAAATTAAATTTGAAAACAAAATGTAAATTATAAAAACAAACAAAAATCAAGCTACTTTACTACTTTTCAAAAAAAAATCAAGCTACGCTACTTTACAAATCGGATGCGTCGGTATACGGTTTCAAATCCTTGACATTCCAAGTTCCGCGGTCTTTATTATTATTGTCTTCCAGCAAGTAAGTCCAAGGTGACAAACGCTTTTTAATTCTAAACGGACCGACAAACTTCGGTGCTAATTTCGCGGCGTAATAATTCGCGGCATCCGACAACGAAAAGTTTCTTCGCCACACAAGTTCGCCGGGGTGATATTGAACATCACGCCGTCGAAGATTGTAGGCTTGGGCAGATCTCTTAGAAGCTGCCTGTAATTTTTTTAAAATATCGTCTCTAAGCTCTTTGAAACGATTCTCGATCTCGACCTGATCTTGAACCGTGTCAGAGCTATCTTCTACTAATGGAACTTCTCGACCAGAAGTCACCATATCCCTTCCAAAATTTGCATAATAAGGAGAAACTCCTAAAACCTCATGTTGTGACGTGCGAATCGCGCACGCCACCTTCTGCAGCTGTGAATCCCACACTCTGTGGTTTTCAGCGACGTAAGCCCTCAACGTCGTCTTAATGATCTGATTTATCCTTTCCGCAGGATTCGCCTGCGGATGATAATGGGCTGTGAATTTTATTTCTGACGCGTACGCCTGGCAAAGCGTTTTCAGTTCCTTGGAACGGAACTGAGGACCGTTGTCACAGACGACAGCCTTCGGAATGCCAAAAAGAAGGAAGACGTTGTCTTCTAATTCCCTACAAATTGATTTGGCCGTAGCCGACCTCAGCGAAAAGAGCAGTGGAAACTTTGAAAAGTAATCCACTACCGTCAAAATGTATGTAAAACCCCTACTCGACTTAGGAAGTGGACCTACCAGATCTATACAAATCATCTCCCATGGTGATTTGATTCCTACCCTCTCCGTCATCAAACCAGCTGGCTTATCATTCACCGGCTTTACCTGTTGGCAAACTTTACAATTCCTAACATACCTGGTTATGTCGGCCCTCATTTTTGGCCAGTAAAATTTTGCCATTATTCTGGCGAAAGTTTTCCTAACACCCATGTGTCCTGCTAACGGACTATCATGGTTCTCCTGCAAAATACCTAATCTTTCATTTTTACCTATCACTCTCTTCCATTCCTGATTCGTCTCATGTACTACGACATGATTTGGCTTCACCAGTTTGAACAACTTCCCTTGTTCAACTCTCCAAGCTGGAAACCTAAGTGGATTGGCATTGACTGTTGAAATCATTTTTGCCACCCAAGGGTCTAAATCCTCATCTGAGATACCACCCAACTGTGGCACTCCTCGAGAAAGCATATCCGGAACTACATGCTCTTTGCCCTTGCGATGAATGATCTCAAAGTCGAACTGCTGTAACCTAATGGCCCAGCGAGCCAACCTACCCTGTGGATCTTTAAGATTGCTTAACCATACCAAAGAGTAATGATCTGTCACAACAGTAAATCGAACACCTTCGATATACGGTCGCAACTTCTCAATTGCCCAAAGTACGGCAAAGCATTCTTTCTCTGTTGTACTATAATTTCTTTCGTTTCTATTTAACGACCTACTAAGGTAACAGACAACCTTTTCTCCCTCATCAAAGTTCTGTGAAAGAACTGCACCGATTCCGTAATCTGACGCGTCTGTTTGAACGACAAATGGTCGTTTAAAATCTGGGCAAGTGAGTATAGGTGCTGTCACCAAACACTCCTTTGCCTTCCTAAAGCTATCCTCACATTCCTGACTCCAAACGAACTTTTTATTTTTCTTCAACAGATCTGACAAAGGCCTTAGCAATTCTGCAAAATTTGGTACAAAACGACGGTACCACGAAACTGTCCCTATAAAACTCCTAACTTCTTTAATATTTTTCGGTGCTGGAATCCTAACCATGCTTTCCACTTTTTCTGGATCTACATGTAACCCATTACGATCCACTATATAACCTAAAAATTTAAGCGCGGGCATGCAGAAGTTGCATTTTTCCCTACTCACTTTTAATCCTGCCTCACTCAACCTTTTCATCACCTCATTCAGAATTTCAAGATGTTTCTCGAAAGTTTCTGAAATGATGATGATGTCGTCTAAATAGACGAAGACGAATGGCTCCAGGTCGGCACCCAAAACTGTGTCGATAAACCTCTGCCAAGTCGCCGGTGAGTTATGCAGACCGAAAGGCATTCTCCTAAACTGAAACAGACCCCTCCCAGGTACCGTAAAAGCAGTAAAGGGCTTAGATTCTTCCTCCATAGGTATCTGCCAATACGCTGACTTGATATCTAACGAAGACAAGAATTTAGCACCCCGAAGCCTATCTAAAATGGAATTAATATACGGAAGTGGATAAGCATCCCTATCGGTATTCTTATTGAGCTTCCTATAATCCACACAGAATCTATAGGAGCCGTCTTTCTTTTTAACTAAAAGTATTGGAGACGACCAAGCACTTGTCGATCTCTCAATAACTCCTGCCTCTAACATCTCATTTAACTCCCTATCTATATGTTCCTGCATTGCCGGGGAAACCGGATAATACCGTTGTTTTATCGGTTCCGCCGACGTCCTAATCTTGTGTTTAACTAACGTTGTACACCCTAAGCCTTCAGGCATTTTCCTAAAAGATTCTCCTATAAACTCTTCTAATGTTTCAATTTCCCTAACACTCAACTCAGATCGTTCTGGAATCGAACATATCGAAACAGGACTGTCCTGCTCCGAAAAAGTCCACATACGTGATCTTAAATCCGGGACGATACCCGACAGCGCCCAAAAATCTGCGCCGAGAATCACCGTATGTGGCAGAGAAGGGATGACCAAACAGTCAACCAATACTGCCCTATCCTCAACAATTATTGGAAGAGAGATCACTCCTAAAACTTCAACCCTTGTTCCATCTGCCAAACACACGCAGTGAACAGAGTCTTTTCTCAAAGAAAGCCCTAAATTCCCTATCATTAACCAGGCATCCCTACCTATTATGGTTCTAGAAGCTCCTGAATCTAATAAACCTAAAAATTTAGAACCATAAACACTAACGTTCAAAAATGGTCTCCTATCATTACCGTTTGCCTCCAGAGTAAACCCTAAATGAATTAAATCCGCCGACCGGTTACCAGCAGGCAACCCTGTCAACGTCTTCGGACTTCCCGCCCTGCTGGCGCAGGAGTCCGTTGCCCATTTCCCGAACACTTGCGACAATTCTGTCTAGAGACGCCTGCAGCGCCACAACCAAAACAACGCCTAGGAGCAGAACACCTGTTTGCATAATGGCCTGATCCATTGCAATTAAAACACCTAATACTAGACGAAGGTCGGGGTTGGGATGAAATTTGGGCCTGATGAGAAGTTGGGTTGTTGTCCGAAACAACCGAAACTTCCGAAGAATCAAAACCTACGTATGCCAGATCCGGCTCTAGCAAAGTCCTATTATTCCTAACGCAAGGTGGTGGAACATACGCTTCCACATTCGCCCTAACCGCTTCTAAATTCCTACCTAAAGCAACCAAATCCGAAACGCAACTTGGTTTAGCCAAACCAAGCTGAGTTTGGTAGAAAGGTGTCAAGTTCCTTTGAATCATTGACAGCTTCCTACCTTCTGAGATTTGATCGGTTAACCTACCAAACAAATTCTGCATTGTCGCCACATAGACTCCGATGGATTCATCTTTGCCTTGTGTACGACGCCTAATCTCATCGAGAAGCTGATCATCATAGTTCGGTGGCAAGAATTCAAGTTTCAACTCCTTGACAAGTTCTTGCCACGAACCAACCGAAATCCTAATTGCCCTAAACCAAATCAAAGCTTTCCCTACAAAAAGTTCGACTGCTGCCTTGAAAAGTTGATTTTCCGAAACCCCCCTAGCCTGTCTCAACTCCTCAACTCTTTCTAAGAATGAGTTCACTGAGGCACCACAGCGCTCCCCAGTGAACTTCACATCCCACTTAGCCAAATTTTGAAATTTCTCTGCACTCACTACATTCACTACTTGCCCCCCTCTTTCCTCACTCCTGTTGTCTGCCTCTCCTATAACTGTCGATGCACTGGCAGAAGTGTTCACCGACTTACTTGTCCGAGGTTCACTTTCACTGACAAGTTCCTTTCCCACTGAACTCTTTTTCGGCTTCTGTTTGGCTACCTCTACTTCTTCTTCTTCTTCCTCATCTTTCTCTTCTTCATCATCATCATTATCATCATTATCATCATCATCATCATCATCTAAATCGGCTAATGCCATTATTAATTTATTTTTAAGCCCTAACCTACACTTCTCCTGCGAATCATTCTCAGGGACCGACCTATCCATTCTACGTAACCCCCACTCAATCTTCGTTAAAATTTTCAAATACTCCTTCGAAGTTTCCGACTTCGGAGGATTTTCTAAAAGTTTCGCGATTTCTCCTAATTTATTCTCTACGGCCACCTGATCCACATCAAAAGTGAATGGGTAGGCCGGAGCTACAAAAGAAGCCCTACGCTGAAGTTTTAATGCGGCCCTAAGCGTTTTCCTCATCTCCTCAACCGTCCCTACCGCTAAACCCCTACTCTCAATTTCATAAGAAATTTCCTCCTGTGTCAGTCTATTGATCTGACTTACGTCCATTTTGAGAAACAAAAACAAAAAAAACAAAACTCAAAGGTGAGAAAAGAATTTAAAAACAAATAGTTCACACAAAAAAAAAAAAAAAAAAAAACTCTAACTTGAATTTAAGAAAAAAAGCACCTTTTCCAAAAATAATAGGAAAAAAAAAAATTAAAATCACTAATTAAATAAAAATTGAAAATTTACGCAAAAAAAATAAGAGCAAAGCAAAAAAATATTTCACTAAAAAAATATGGGCAAAATGTTTTACCTAATTATTGTAAAAATTTAAAGGGGCAACACTGAAAAATCAATAAAAGAATTTGACCAAACGTCAAAAAAAATCAAAACTATGAGTGAGAGTGCGACAACGCTATTCTACTCTCAACTCAAAATGAAAACATTAAAAAAAACAAAACTACTTTCGATATTCTTTTTTTGTTCCAATGAATGTTCATACAAAAAAAGAAATATCGAAACAATAATTGAACTACAAAAAAAAAAATTGGAAACGAAAAAGAAAATAAAAAAGAAAACTCACGGATTAATTCCCTTGGACACACAAAAAAGTTCTAGGCAATAATTCCACTTCCAAACCTTCCTATCAAGGTCAACAAAATGCAAAAGCCGCAACTAGATTTCACTTTGTAGGTATACCTAAATAATAAAAAGAAACACAAAGTAAATTATTTTTTAATAAAAACAGATACTCCACACACTTCCCTAAACACTTTATTTAACACAGGACAATACCACAGAATTCCAAAACAAGACCTTCGATTATGTTTTAAAAACAAGCCCCACGGATTGGAGCGCCAATTGCTATGAAATATATTTTCTAATGCACGAAACCGAAAACACACCGATCGCGAATTAATTTATTTAAACTATAATCTATAATTATTATTAAACTACTTGGATTATCCGAATCCAAAAGCGAAACGCAAATCTATTTAATTATGTAAAAAAAAGAACAAACCAAATCAAAACAAAAAGAATGCACAACGACGATGTGCAGCACGAAACAAAATATTTTGGCAACTGCCCAAACGAAGCGGTGTGTTGATCAAAACTCAATCAAAAGAGATAAGAGATAAATAAAAAAAATATATCCCTAGCCAGACAGCAATCGCAGTGCTGTCTCCCGTTAGCTCAGCTGGGAGTGGGTTCGATATGAACAATGTTTTATTTATCGCGCTCGATTAATAAAAAAAGAAACGATGAATTTGAAATTATGTGTAACTAGAGTACAGGGTGTACTCGGTTACAAGTGGGCGCCAGGAAACTTTTATGGTGTTTGCCTTACCAAATATAAATCTGAAATAGGTCTTCAATTTTAAGAAATTAAACGTACGAATTATGATTCCCAATGGGAAGTTGAATATTTTTATTGAAAATGAAGTTAGTGGTCTGGGAAACCGTGGCAGAAGGCCTGGACTAAAACCCAGAATCTTTTCAACAACAAGAAAAGTATAACAATGGTATTTCGAGGTAAGCAGAAGGCTTATTCTCGAAATTAGGAATAGGTTTTGAGAAAAACAAAAAAAAAGAAAACAATGTTTTGTGTCCCGATGACACAAAAGAAGATCACAATGGTATTGAAGGGTGCGAAAAAGGGTCACGTGTCCCACAATCTTGGGAGATTACGAAAAGCAGTGAAGGCCTAATCTACTATGAAATTGTTTGCCCCACACAGGGTCACAAACAAGACGAATTAACAAAAGGAACAAATCAAACAACCAATTAACAAGCTAAAATTCCTGGTCCCAACCAGACACAAAAATACTTAGCTTGGTAGGTAAAATCCTTAAATCCCAACAAGAATATCCTTCTAACTCCAGCTGTTCTCAATCACTCGCAATTCTTCTTGTTGACACAAATGTATCCTCTTAACTTTATTTTTAATTTCGAAACCAAAACGCTGCCGGTAATTTTTCACTTCTCTTTCAAAACAAATCTTTTTTTCAAAAAAAAAAATTCTTGCTTTCTTTTCTCCACAAAATCCAAAAATTGAATCTCTCCCAAAATGGAGGCTTGGCTAGTCCACTTTGCCCCGACCATATAGCCATCCTCTTCGGATCTTTTGCGTGGTGGTGTTCTTGTCTCAGTCATGCAGCAGCATCTCGCCCATCTATGCGAGACGTGCGACTGAGAGCGGTGATACAACCATTGCACGCGATCCTATGCGTTGAGGATGCGATCCTCGTAGGCTCAGTGGACGTGTTCAGCCGTATAATGTCAATTATATTTTATTTCAAAAGGCAAGTGAAAAACTACGATACATCGCGCAAAGTCCCCAGCCCAAACCGGCCCAAATTAATTATCTTTGAGGAGAATATTCTTGTTGGAAAGAAACTTAACCATTTTCCAACCAAAATGGTGGAATTTATAAATAAGACAAATCTTAATTTTATAGACCTTCGCGCAGAAAATATTAAAAAGAGAAAAACACATCATTGTGATCTTTCTTTGATGTCCGACACTTTATGGTGGGCACTCGGCCATACTAAATTTATGTTGGTGTGATTATAGTTCACACATTGTTGGACATGAGTCATCTTCATGCCTTTCTGTTCTTTCGTTCCACCTTCTGTCGACAACTCGCTGACTGAGTGGCTCTTCCGCCTTTCGTATAATAGTGTTGACAACCTGTCTAACACTTTTGATGGAACCTAGATTGGTTACTTTTCCAAAATACTTAAAGAGCAGTCCTCTGGCTGATGGACCAGGTTTCTACTGCACTCCTTAGAGTATTTTGGAGCCGCAACAGGAAGGGATTAGGGAACAAAAGTTATTAGAGGAAATGGGTTGGCAAAACTTGTTGTGGTAAAATTTACCGCAATTTACTGAAAAACTTTTACAACGTGGGTAAAAGGCAGTCGAAAAGTCAGTCAGCGAAGCAACGAATCAACTAGATACAGAAAAATAAAACAAATTGCACGACTGGGTCGTACGAACTTGCTCTAGTTTGTTAAAATGGTCTTGGGCCTTATGATTTTGGGAAAAAAGCATTGAACAAATCTTATGAAATTTTATTATTCACTTGAAAATCAAAAGTTAAAACGCTTTTTGGGAAAAAAGGCCATCAGATTTCTTTTACTTTATTTTGAATTTTAAGGCATAGGAATTTCTTTTTCAAAATCTGTTTACCAACTTATTACACTTCAATATCATCCGATGATGTAGAGTTTTTCAAAACTGAAAATTTGTTTAAGAGAAGTGATAGGTGATAGAAGTGAAAAAAGGGTGATCATTTAATTTATGATACTACAAACCATGCGGTTAATGGCACACAATCTGAAATTGTCGTGGAATTCACCATTAGTTACCTACATTAGGCACCAGTTCTATGAAAGTTACAATTTACAAATGGCCTTACTGTGATACGGGAATCCGTACGTTATTAATTTAGTTATTAGAATGAAGTTCATTTATTTGTAATTATGTTACCTTAATACCTCTGTATAACAAAAATGAATTGTTCTTTTTTGTTTTGTTCTTTGTTGATAAATAAATTTTATTTTTGAATTTGCGTGTTTATTTTACCTATCAATATAAAAGAACTCAGTACTTTTTGGTCTTTTTCAGTACAATTTTGTATAAGCGCTCAGTACAATCGACAAAAGTCGATTTCCATCACTGTCACACAATAAGGACAGGCACCAGGTGGGGGTGTGTAAACTCATTGGCGTTGCCGTGGTCGTCGACGAGCCGGCTTGCGGATCAACGCCGATCAGACCCACGTGTAAGGTTTGTATAAATGCAGGACGGTGCTCCTAGCGTGATGCGGACGCGTGTGTCTCAAAAATTTCGGTGTGATCAAAAAGGAAAAGATCAAATTTAACACTTCCAGATACACAACACTATTTGCGCCCATGGATATATTTATTGTATATATGAACGTGCACAATGGGATCTGCTCATATGGGCAGATATATGCAGGTAAGTTTAATCCAAAAAAAAATGGGCAAAAAGAATTCGCTTCCTCATGTAGGAGGTTAATTTAAAAAAAATGATGCAGCTTCGTCCACCCCACCTTGTTGAGATAATGGAGGTTTACTATGGTCCTGCCGGGTAAAATTTCTAGGGTCCTAAAAGGAAAGAACGCGTTTTAGTGCCATGGCCATGTGGCGTCATCTCGTCGTTAATCGTCGAGGCAAAAAAAAAATTTTGCTCCGATGATTAAAGAAATTTGTTCGTCCTTCCCTTGGTTCGAATGAATTTCGATAGAATCCTTATATTTGAGGAAGGTAATTGCTCAGGCAATTGGAGTATTTATAGATCCTCGTCGTAATAAAATGTAGGGAGCAGCTCTGCTGCTTTTATATAAGAAAAAAAAGTTCTGTACTGGGTGTTGTTATCTCAGCAATGTCTGTCTTCAAAATGAAGTTTGCAGACGAATCTGAGTTCCACAATGCCGAATTCCTATTGGGCACCGCTCGGTTTTCCAGTCATATTTCTACTTTCCAGAATGCCGTTCCATTTGATATAGCGAGTTTAATGGACTGAAGTAACGAATGTTAACGTTCCGTTCACACTACATTATTTCTGCCAAGACATGATTTACACGCATAATCATGTGTTATGATAAACATTTGAACGAACTATCATAAACTGAGGCTCTAGTTACACTAGTAGATAGGGATTCTGTTTGGAGAGTAAAATACTGGTGACGAAATTCAGAGTTGTCAAAGACATTTTGGGGTAGCTAATTACCTGGTATTTTGACAGTTCTGAGAAATGGCAATTTTGACAGCTCTAGTAATACTTGTTCAAGTTACTAACGGATATTTTCAGATAATAGGAACCTTGCGTGACATAGACTTAGATCGCTATGTCATGATGCCTGCTTGGTATCATCTGGTAAGTACCTGTCATTACTTTATTTCTCGACTCTAGCGTATAACAGTTTTGAAAATAATGGTAAGTACAAGATTTTCAGATTCTATAATGTGTAGCAACATGGAATTAGGGCTCGGTTTCTTTGCTGTTCTGCGAACGAAGATTTGCCCCATGCGCTGTCAAGTCACTGACGTCGCATTTTCTGGGCAGACCAGAAATGACAATTCCAATATTTGAACAGCAGGCTGACAGCCTAGTTGTAAGTAGAGATTTGGCAATTAAAAGAAAAATACATCGGCCGCATCGACTTTTTTCCTTATATGGTTCTCTGACAGCTATCTGTCACTTTTGCGTTTCTGAGATGTCTTGTGACATGACTGTCACTACTTATTGCAAAATTACTTAGTGTGACCACTACTCCTGTGTATTTGGTGTGAACACTACTCAACACAAACTAGCGAGTGCTTGTCGCATGCAGTCCGATTTCGTTTCCACTGACTTATTGGAAACCAGACCATACTGGAAGTCTGAATTGGATTGGAAATCATGTGGATTATAATACGAAGTGGAATCCAACTTCCAAAATGGCTTCTTTGTTGTGGAACCTTTTTTGGTGGAACCTATCGGGTGCGTTCTGCACGTTGCGAGTAAAGTTAGGGTTTCGCACGTAGATGGCACCAGTGACAATTACTTTATTTTATAAAAATGTTTGGCGAGAAAGTCTTCCCTACAAAACTTGGAATTTAGACCGAGTCTACTTGGTCTAATTTCCAAGAAAAAGGAGAACTTCTCGCAAAAAAAAAAATTTTGATCTTGAGTTCTCTCACCGTCGTATCGTGAAGATACTGCGACTCTTTTACGTCTAATCGGTCGAAGACAAAAAGAAAAAAAAATTACACGATGCGTAATTTGACAACAATTGTATACCCCACATATTTTCGGAAAATACAGAAAAAAATGTGATCTGGCGTTAAACCAAGAGTCTCATGCACAGCTGAGAGCCGGGCATAAGATTAAAAATAAAAAAAAATGTCTATCGAAACTCTATGTCTCTTTGTGTGCTACAATGTACTTGAACAGTGCGAACAAAAATATGTTTTACTCTCTCATTGAATAATATTTTTTTTTGGGGAAAGTCAGGTTATTTAAAAGTAAGTCCGAGATATATTAGTAAATGTCATGTTTCACCTCTTTAGGTCCTTGGTGTGGCACGTTGATCTGTGTCCCCGCTCATCTTCTACCTCGTACAAGTTATTACCAAAGACTTGGCTTACTCGAACATTGATAAATTTAGGACACAACTTTGCACTTAAATGCTTGGTTGCATCGCTTAAGACATGATTACATTTGTAGATTTCGTCACCTACTTTGAATGAAATGTTCCTACTCCTGAGATTATAAGTTTTCTCATATGCTTCATGAGTTTTTATTAATGCTTGCTTCAGGTACGAGTGAATGATGTTCATCTTGGCGACTTTGGGAAGCCAATCTATCTCCGAACAGTTCAGTCCACCCAACTCTCTCAGAAGACGATAATCTGCCCCGTGCTCTATCATACGTTGTCCGTATAGGGCTTCGTATGGGGACATCGTAAGAGTTGAATGTACTCTCGTGCGTAAAGCACTACTGATCGAAGACAGATACGCATCCCAATCTGTTTGTCGAGGATTAACATACGACCGTATGGCCGCCAGGATGGAACGATTGACTCGTTCACTAGCATTTGACTGGGGAGCATACACTGCCTTCCGGTAGTGTTTGACCCCGAAAACATCAATGAGTTTTTGGAACTCCTTCTTAACAAATTGCGTGCCATTATCAGAGAGGATACTCTCCGGCACTCCATAAACCAAGAAAATTTCATTCTTCAGGAATTTGACCACGCTCGCGGCTGTTGCCTTGCGTAGTGGTTTGATGAAGACAAATTTAGTCAGTTGATCCAACACGATGACGATATAAACATTACCAGTTCTCGATCTGGGGAACGGCCCGAGAAAGTCAACATACAAATGCTGAAACGGCCTATCTACCTCGAAACAGTTTCCCATTTCTGCTCTTAACGTCATGTTGGCTGCCTTACTAGTCTTGCACGCTTCACACCGGTCTACGTACAGTTTGACCTGAGTGAACATTCCTGGCCAGTAAAATCTATCTTTCAACCTGTAAATGGTCTTCACCATCCCACCATGCGAAGCGCGCGGCGGATTGTGAGTCAATGCGATTAACGATGCGGTCATCTCTGATCCACAACTTCCAAGTTAGGTTGTCGGTCAAGGGATTACCAACCGCATGTTTAGTGCGTTTGTATATGTACCCTTCCGACACTTTGAGGTCAGGTAACCGCTCCTGTTCCTTCCTGATATGACTGATGATGTCAAGGTAACCTTTGGATTTGGACGGATCCTCTAGATCGATGTGGAGTACCTCCGAGGCACCGATCTGTGGTAGACATGAAAGGAAAGCTGACACCGTCAACTCATCGTCTTCATATGCTCTAGACAGAGCATCTGGCACGACATTCAATGTCCCCTTTCGGTGCTCCACCACAAAATCGAAGCCATGGAGTCGCATACTCCACCTCGCTAATCTTCCGGTTGGATCCTTCATAGTCATCAGCCATTTCAGGCTGGAATGATCTGTAATAACACGAAAATGGTATCCGCCAACGTAAGACCTAAACTTCTGGATACCTTCAAAAGCTGCTAAGCACTCGCGCTCTGTCACCGAATAGTTTATCTGTGCAGCATTCAGTTTCCGGGAGAAGTAGTATATAGGCTGCTCCGCCCCGGATTCGTCTCACTGACAGAGTACACATCCGATGCCAGTCGCGGATGCGTCGCAGAGAATGATGAATTCTTTGGAGAAGTCCGGATTGACTAGTACAGGCGCCGAAGTCAAAGCCTGTTTGATTTGCAGGAATGCTTCAATACCTTCTGGGCTGAACTTGAAGACTTTTCCCTTTTTCAGTGTCTCGGTTAAGGGTGCAGCTAGGGTGCTGAAATCCTTTACAAATCGCCGATACCAACCTGCCATGCCGAGAAATCGGCGAACTTGGCAAGTTGTGGTTGGTAAAGGAAAGCTAGTAATAGCTGCGATCTTATCTGGATCTGCTTTCAAGCAACCCTGACCGACCTTATAACCGAGATAGTGAAGCTCATCAAAACAAAACTTCGACTTCTCGACGTTTATCGTCAGTCCTGCATTCGTCAAACACTTTCCGACTATCCCCAGAGTCTCCAGGTGTTCATCGAAATCCTTCGACACAACCAACAGATCATCCCAGTACACAAATACTTGATCTCGTTATCCCGATGGGATTACGCGACTCATCAGGTAATTCAAACTTTGCGCTGCATTACATAGACCGAATGGCATGACCTTAAATTGGTACAGTGGTCGGCCAGGTACCGTAAAAGCGGTCTTCTCCCTCGAACTTTGCTCCAGCGGTATCTGCCAAAACGCATCCTTAAGGTCCACGCTAGAAATATAACGTGTCTCTGTCAGACGTGCTAGCAGCCCCTCTATATGCGCAATCGGACGAGCATCTTTCTTTGTTACGGAGTTCACCTTCCGAAAGTCCAGACACATTCGGTTCTTACCAGGCTTGCGAACAAGCACCACTGGGGAACTCCATGCGCTGGAACTTTCCTCGATGACTCCCAACGAAAGCATGCGGTCCAACTCCGCATACATAAGGGTTTGTATCGCCAGAGATACGGGATAGTACCTTTGCTTTATAGGTACGACATCACCCTTGTCTATATAATGTTGCACTAGATTTGTCTTCCCGAGTCCATTGACTGCGAAAGAGGGAAATCTACGAACAACTGCTTCTAGTCGTTTAGACTCTTCATCATTCAACTTTATTTGGTTGGTGGGTCTCTCGTCTGGCCCACCTGTCGTAATTCCTGAAAGACCCGCAATTACATGAGGTGCGATCTGAAATTTCTGCCAAAAGTCAACGCCTAAATATAGACGTGGGCTCAACGATGGCACAATGTAAAGATCAATATCTTTTGTCACTCCTTTGTATTGGATTGGGGTAGTAATCACCCCCACTATGGATTGCTTGTGTTCATCGGCCGTGGACACGGTAGTCTCTACCTTCATTACCGCAGCGTTTTTGTCTCTCAGGTAGGGAAGTATATCGGTGCCTAAGCAACTAATACTTGCCCCTGAATCAAGAAGACCTAAAAAGTTATCACCGAGCAAACTAACCGTCAGATAAGGACGTGGGTCGTTAGATTCTCGGCCTATGGTTGCTGACGCTATGCTACGGTAAGTAGTCCGCTTCCGATGGAAGCGCTCCCTTGTCCATCGTATCCGTTTGGACAACTCTGGAAAAGTGACGATCTTCCTACGCACTTCATTATAATTGCGTAACCTTTCATGGAATGGCTTACGATATAGTGGTTCGGTATAATTATTCTCAAAATTCAATTTCAAATCTGGATTGGGTTCTTTATAAAATAGGGATTGTTCTACAATCATTCTTAAAATTACTTGGTAATTCATTATCAATTTTGTTCGGTTTTAGTATGGTAATTTTAGGAAGTTCAAGAGGCATTTTAGGCTTAGACACTTGAACTCCGGGTACGTCTAATCAGAGCGAACCCCCCGGTTGATGGGTTGTTCCTCCTCTCGTTTCCCGCTATACACTTCGGACAAGAGGGGCTGTATGCATCTGCCAATCCGCAACGGAAACAAAAAACTTTATCAATTGGTTTTGCGCAATCGCGAAAACTATGGCCAAGGACTTGGCAATTCCAACATTTTTGTAAGTTACGATCCCTCTGGATCGCTTCAATGCTAGTAGTGGGCAATGCCACAGTTAGGTCCTGACAAGGTTCCTCTAAGATTTCGTTGACGAATCGCCTTGCAGTTGGACGTGGTGCACTTGGCACAAAATTCGGACGTCAATTCTCATATTGAGATTGAGCTTTCTCAATAGCTCGACAAAAGTAGGCTAACTGCCTTAAGCTGGACGGACTGTAGGTAATGAGGAGTTCACTCATACGCCTACGGACATTTGTTTTAATAATTTCTATAAGCTCCTTTTCAGGTCTGGGAACTCTCATCCTAGACTTTAGATGTAGTATGGCATCGTAAAAGTCATTGAAAGACTCGCCATTCAACATCTTACGATCTGACAATTTCCTGAAGAGCTCCGTGTCAGTCTCCAAACTGCGGTATTGCTCTACCAAAGCAGTTTTCAACTCTTCCCACGTAGTGTGTTTGTTGCCTTTCAGGTACACCCAGTACCATGACTCTACGGAACCTGACACGAAATGGTAAGAATTTGTGGTGATGTCATACCACGGCACACCATAACTACATCGAACACAATCGAGGCGGAACAAGAAGTCGTCGACTGACATGTTCCGACCATCGAATTTCAATCCCCATTTGTGGAATTGATGAACACGGTGCATAGAAGTCGACTTAGATGGCTGGGCCATGTGGAGCGTATGGACGAAAACGCTCCTGCTCGACGAGTCTTCAATTACAACCCGGAGGTCCGACGCAGTTCTGGAAGACCCCATCTAAGGTGGCGCGATCAAGTGGAGAATGACCTCAACCAACTTTGTGTGCGCAACTGGAGGCCTAGCTGGCGAGGATTGTTGGTTGAGGCCGTGGTAAACAATGGACTGTCTGCGCCACCTTTAGTCAATAAGTTAGAACGACGGGTTGCCATGACATACTAACCGGATATTACGAATAGACTAAATCATGCATTCAAAAAAGCTAATTTGAGCATCGTTCATACTAATCACAACAAATTATGTACGTTATTGGGCTCAACAAGAGATACGAAACCATTAGAGGAGAAGAGTGCCATTACAAATATATTGGACAAACGAGAAGAGCAGTCAAATATCTGTGAACTGTTTTTATCCATTTGTAGTTTTCTTCTAAAAGAGCAATGAAGTGTGGAGCATCATGGCTGAGACCGAAAGTATGAGCCTCTACTGCTTTGCTTACGTCCTTCTTCGCGATGTAACGACGATGTTCCACAATACGATATTTGACTGCTCTTCTCGTTTGTCCAATATATTTGTAATGACAATCTGGGCAGGTGATTTCATAGATGCCCATCTTCTCCTTAAATGGTTTCTTATCTTTTGTTGAGCCCAATAAGGTACATAATTTGTTGCTATTAGTATGAACGATGGGTGAGAAGGGATAATGCTTCTACTCTTTTCACTCAAAGCCAAAATAATTCAACTAAACGACGGGTTGCTATGACGTACTTAACGATATTACGAATAGACTAAATCATACATTCAAAAAAGCAAGTTAGCTTCAGAACGCTCCTTAATAATTTTGTCGATGAGTGACTTTTTGTAGTCATTGGTTTCAGCTAAATTGACTACATATATTCATATTCACGTTTGTAGTCAGCGGTGGAAAATAGGGGAAACGGAGCATCCGATAAATCATCGAATTGAATGCAGCTATTTTATTTTGTTGTCTACAAAAAGAATCAGATGTTATGTATCTAGCTGTAGTAGTCAGTTTTCTGTGAACAGAAAATTGAATCCTTCTTCCATTAGGTTTGATTTTTTAATCCCGAAAAGGTAAAGAATGATCATTCTTGTTTTCGATTTCGTATGTGAACTTAACGCTTTCGTACCGAAGTTCTCTCCCTGGTTTGGACATAAATGCATAAATGCAACTAGTGGTGAGAGGCTGTTTCTCATATAACATTCAAAATCGGCAGAGTAGAAAGTATCTCTGAACTAAAAAAAGAAGAGAAAATGTATGCGTTTATGTGTTCAGGTGGTAATTTAAACTTGTTTAGGAGTTCTTTAATAGATTAAATTGCCAAGTTCACGGGTACATTAGGAAAAAGTGCTGTTAAATCAAATGAAATCATAATTTCGTCGTCTTCTATCTCAATATGTTTAACTTTTTCAACAAAATTAAAGGGGTTATTTACTGAAAACCCTACAAAGTCACCAAACTGCTTCATCCTTGTGACATCCCATTTCGCTACTTTCGCGGAAGGGTGAGTTCACAGACGAAACAATGTTTCTCATTTTCTTGCCGGACTTGTGGATTTTTTGTACATGAGGGGAACTTGTGGATTTGATTCCGTCAAAAGATATACACTAACATGAAAATCTTTAGCCAAAAGATTGAAAACTAATATTGAATCTGTGATCATTTTATTTAATGGCAACTTCCTATAAACACTGAAATTATCTTCCGTGATTGATGGTTGCATTCGGTTATCATAATCTGTGTTACTTATTATAACATTTTTATTGCCTTTATCGGATTTCATGTAGTATACGTTGTGTTGTTTGAATAATAATTTGATAGCTCTATTCCGGGTGCCCATTGTTTCGTTTTTTTCAATTCGAAATCAGTTGTTCCGTTTTCATACATTATATTTTTTGTTTGGTTCCCAAAACTTTATTAAGTTTTTCTTTTACTTCGCCTTTCGATCACTCCGCTTTACTGTCACTTTATTACAGTTTACTTCGTTTTTTGGTTATTTTGCATTTCAGTTAAAAGAGCAAAGCGTCATTAAGGTAAAGCTTATCTCGATTACGTTCTTTTCGATTCCAGTTTATTTTGAGAGCAGTTCATTCTGCTCCAGTTCAATCGGAATCGGTTATGATAATGAAACCCTAATAACTTAGTTTATTCATTAAAAAAGTTGTTTAGGTTTGTAATAATTGTTGTTAATAATAGAAAATAAATTATTAGCATATCAATTTGTTTTTTGTAGATGAATTTTAGTTTCAATAAGTTCTTTTTTGTTGAAAAATGTTAAATTTGAAGTGAATTGTTAACATTTTGTTGGAATGCAAAAAATTTTTACAAATGTATTATAGCTTTTCTATGAAAAATTCATTTTTTTTGCTAATTTCAAGAGCCAAGACTTTTCAAATTTGGGTGAAATATTTTCGACATTGTTTGTTTCGTTACTCATTTGTTTGTAAGGAGACCAAGACATTGTATTTATATTTGTATAGTAATTTCATGGAACATTTTATTTTAGTTCTGAACGTCGTCAATGGCGGCGCTAGTTGTCTTATCTACTTTACATCAAATGTCTTCTATTGTTGTTGTTGCTTCCCATAGCAGTTTAGACAAAAACCACTAAAATTACTCTCCAATCAAAGCTTGTGAACGTCGTCCATAGATGCCGCACAAAACGTTCCGCTTCTTGGGAATACTATAGATTTTAAATACAATGACCAAGAGCATTAAAATTCGCACGAATTTTAATGCTTTAAGTCTCTTTACAAACAAATAGTGAATAGTGTTTTCTGTTTAAACGTTATGCTTTGGTTGGAATAAATTTTTCAGAAAAATCTTATTACGGTACCTCATATCGGGCCGGTTTTTTGAAATCCGATTTTCTCGTAAGCCACTTGACGAATTTCAATGAAATTTTTAATGTAGAAGCGCTTTTATAAACAAAATAATATAAAGTCTTAAATTTTATATTTATATTTTTATATTTTAAAAAAACTGTTTTTAAAAAAAAAAAAAACTGGTCGAACGATTTTGAAAAAAAAATTCTTAAAATTCTAAACAGTAAACGGAATCAGATGGCTAACTTCGTTTTTTCCAAAAAACGTGTTAACTAGTGATTTTTAAGTGATCAATAAATATTATATCATTTGTTCCCTGATTTTTTTTCCCAAAATCTCAAACACATTAGAGCAAGTTTTTCCGACCCAGTCGTGGACTTTATTTATTCTCACTTGCAAAATATTGTCTTTCTTTTTTGTTTTTAGTATTTAATTTTGTAATCATAAATTCATCTCCTTCTGTTTCTAATGTCTAATATTCCCTTTAATGTTCTTGCTCTTTTTTCAACTATGACATTTTTGTTGCCATATTTTTTCAAAATTTATTTTTATGCTTTGTTTCTCTTTCCTTCATTTGCGATTCTCGCTGATGATGGTCTCACAAATGAGTGCGAAATGCATTTAGTTATAATAATAAAAATTGATAACTTCAAAAACTAAAAAAAATGGTGTTCGATTTTTATTTATAAGATTTGCGGTCAGTAATTAAGTTTAAAATCACATACATAATATCTATAATATAGACTAAAAAGTTTGTTCCTTGTCCTTTTTCTCTTATTTATTATATACTTCCCTTTCTTTCAGAAATAAAAAAGAATATGTCCAGGACACCAACATCCAAAACCTGGTCAACAAACAAAAACAAAAAAATGGAAAAAGAGGTAGAAGAAGAAAAATAAAAAAAATGAAGTGCACGACTGGGTCGGACAAACTTGCTCTAATGTGTGACAGTGGTCTTATGGTATGAGATTTTGGGAAAAAAATCAGGAAAAAAATGATATAAATTTTATTGACCACTTAAAAATCACTAGTTAACTCGTTTTTTGGAAAAAATGAGGTAAGCCATCTGATTTCGTTTACTGTATAGAATTTAAGGACATTTTTTTTTAATCGTTTGACCAGTTTTTTTCAGAAAACAGTTTTTTTTTAAAAACTTTTCGAAAATTTATTAAAATTTTTGTATGGGTATGCCAATGCACTTTGTAGTTTTTATCAGAAATATAAATTAAAAAAAATAGATTAAACAGTTTTTGAAAAAAAAAACAAAAAATAAAAAAAAAATTAAAACTTTTTAAAAACATCGAAAAAACTTTTTTTGAAAAATTAAGGTATTTACATTATTTTGCTTATAAAGGGGCTTCTTCATTAAAAAAACTCATTGAAATTCGTCAAGTGGCTTAAGAGAAAATCGGATTTCAAAAAACCGGTCCTATGGGAATTACCGTTATAAGACTTTTCCTAAAAAATCCATTCCAACCAAAACATAACGTTTGAACAGAAAACACTACTCAGAAAGTTTTTTTAAAAATCAAAGTAGCCGTTTTTGAGAAAAATACCACGTGCAGCCGAACAAATAGTGGAACCCTTAGATGGTGTCAAAGGCGATATCACAGCCATCCAAGAAGTGCGATGGGATGGTGAAGGCACAAGGAGGATGAAAAACTGTGACATCTACTACGGCAAGTGCTACAGGACAAGAATACAGCGGCTATAAGGATGCGGATTTGTGATAAGAGGAAGGCTTAGGCAAGAAGTCTTAGGGTTTCGTGGCATAAGGGAACGCATTGTCACAATCCTAATTCAGCAACATCTCGCTGATCTGCGTCCACGCCCCCACGGAGTAAAAAGATGACACGACCAAAGAAGAATTCTAAGATTTTCTCGAGAAGACGTAAGATGAATGCCCGAAGTACGACACTAAGATTATTCTTGGTTACTTCAACGCCAAAATCGGAAAGGATAACTTTGGTTCGAAAGTCGAAAAGCATAGCCTGCAAGACAACACTTCCGGTAACGGACACAGGCTAATCGACTTTGCTGCGGGGCGAAGTGTCATCTTAGCTAGCACATACTTCTCACACCTCAATATACACAAAGTGACCTGGCGGTCTCCTGATCAAAATACCGTCAACCAAATTAATCACATTGCGATTGATAGCAGACATGCCTCTAGTGTCATGGATGTCCGCACTTTCCGAGGGGCCAACATAGACTCGGACCACTACCTTGTTGTAGCTAAAGTGCGAATGCGGATCTCCACCAGACCGCAGAATCGAACATTCACTGTGATAAAGTTTGATGTTGCGAAGTTACAATCGTAAGAGACCGCCACAACCTTTGCCAACCATTTCTCCTCTTATCTCTCGACAAGCCCAGCGCCTGCGCCAAACCCAGAGGCCCAGTGGCAACATCGCAAAATGGCCATCAATACCGCAGCTACGGATGTCTTGGGTTTCATTAGGCGAACACAATAAAACACCTATTTCGATGATGAGTGCAGGTTTGCACACTTGGCCGAAGACGAAGCCTATCATGCAGTTCTGAATGCCAGAACTAGAGCTGCCAAGAGTGCTTCCCGTGCGATATACCAGCAAAAGATGAAGGAAGAACATCGGCTTTTCAGAAGGAAAAAGAGAGAACTGGAAAACGAATGATTGAATCTATTGAGGGGTGCTACGGCAGAAGTAATGTTCGAAAGTTCTACCAAAGGGTAAAACTTTCGTCCAAGTGTTACAAAGCCCGAGCGGAAGCCTGTAGAGACGAGGGTGGGAATGTCGTAGTAGATACACAGTCGGTGGTGAGAATTTGGAAAGAACACTTCTGCAGACTGTTAAACGGCGAAGACAACCAACTAATCGCTGTCAGGCAGAATGATCCATTCGATTTGGAAGATGATGAACAAAATCTCCGTCCACCCGACCAAAAAGAAGTTCGGTTAGCAATATCTAAGCTAAAGTCCAACAAGGCTGCTGGAGCGGATGGCCTTACGGCTGATTTCTTCAAAGCAGCGGGAGATGACTTGGTGAGGAGCATACACCAACTAATCTGTACAATCTGGTCGGATGAAAGTATGCCCCATGAATGGAAATTCAGCATTGTGTGCCCTATTCACAAGAAAGGAGATACTCTAAGCTGCGCCAACTACAGAGGTATAATATCTCCTAAATGTCGCATATAAAATCTTGTCGGCCATTCTGTGTGAACGTTTGAACCCTTTCGCACGTGAACTGATTGGCCCTATCAGTGTGGTTTCAAAAAAAGCTTGTCCATTTAGACCATCAATATTTATATCTACCGTAGGGACACATCTGCCTACAAGTGTTGTGTAAATTGCATTAAAGTCTAATTGTTTTGGACTGTCTGTCTTCACTTGCTTATTGCAATTAGGGCAATTGGACCTGTGAAACCCAGCAATTTAATTTGGTACTTTCAGAATTGCTCATTTTTTTCCTTTTTCAGGTTTCTGAAACAAACATCTGCGGAATGATTTTTCTTTCGGTAGAAAGAGCAGCGTATTGATGATTTTTCCGGAAATTGTACAACATTAATAGACGACTGACTCTCATTTTGAGTACTGCTTACTGGAATTTGTGGGACATTAATAGGAACCTGGCATTTATTTGGAGTAGCGCTTACTGAATTTTGTGCCCTGTTTGGCAACAATAAAGAGACATCATTATTTTCAGTGTTAGCAGCGCTTTGGTTTCTTTTAGCGTTCCTTGTAATCTGCGGCGAGTATTGGACACCAATGACGCCAGCGGCTTGCGATTTCCCTGTTTGTCGTGGCATTTTATACGTTTACGACTTAGTCACAATTTGTCAGAAAAAACTATGCGAAAATTCACAACAGCACCCTTACAAAACTCGACACCAATAACATAATTTTTTTTTTTTTTTAAACGAATGTCTACCACCGTAGACAGCAGCAACAGCGTTAAAATAATGGAGAGCGTTTTTTATAGATCACGTGGAAAACACAACGCAAAGCATTTTATGAAAGCGAATGTCTAGGACCGTAGAAAGCAACAGCAGCAGCGTTACAATAACGGAGAGAGTTTTTTATAGATCACGTGGAAAACAAAACGCAAAGCAAATTGGTATATAAAATTCGTTACCAAAAATTTATTTTTTTTATACCCTATTCCATAGAATGGGTATATTGTATTTGGTGTGGAGTTTGTAACATAGAGAAATAATACCGTTAGTTATAGAAAAGTATATATATTCTGACTCAGAATCAAAAGCCTAGTTGATTAAGCCATGTCCGTCCGTCCGTCCGTCCGTCCGTCCGTATGTATACTCTCTAGAGGTCGCAATTTTTGAGCTAGAAAGCTGAAATAAGTCTTTATAATCTTTGGTTCAAGAGTAAGGCTAAGTTCTTGAACCGAAAAAATCCGCCCACAAACACGCCCACAATCGCCATTTTTGTTGAACAACCTCAATTTGGTAGAATTAAATTATGTTTTTCGTACAGTTACGATAAAACCATAACACTAAAATCTTGCACACGTAAGCTTTAGGTAAACTTCCTTCCAATTATATAAGAAAATGTCAGTTTGGGCGTGGCTGACCCCATTTTTCATACAAAACCATCGATATTGTTTTTATAAAATAACAATTGTTATATTAAAGCGAAAAACATTAAATTTTGTGGGTATTACTTGCACATAAACATCTTGTGTATGAAATCAAAAAAATTGATTTTGCGCGTGGCTGACGCCCACTTTTCACTAGAATTTATAAAAAAATTGTTTTTTTAGATAGAATGAATCTGTAAGCCAAAATTTTGCGTCTCTTAGTAGAAACTAAAAAGTGTGTGTATGAAAAGAAATGTTTGAATTTTGGGCGTGGCTCACGCCCACTTTTTATGAAAGAACGAAAAACGTAGTTTTAAAAATTTAAGGTACTATCAATATTCAATTTAAACCTTTTTGCTTCCGTTTGTTATTTAAAAAATAATTCTCTACATTTTCTTGTGTAAATTTTTTCAATACGCCCACTTTTAAATGCGTGATTTTGATAAAATACCTTTGTTCAGGTAAGATTGTTTAAAAACTACTCGATTCAGCTGTAGTTTTACACATATGCCTAAATACTGATCAAAGCGCAGTTAGTGCTTCAAATTTTTAAGACACGCCCACTTTTAAGGGACGTTTCCGTCAAAAGTCGTATAATGCATTAATTTTTTAATGTTTTTTAATTATCGGTCGCAGTTTTGAAGTAAAAAGGTGAACACTTTGATTTATATTCCTTGGTTACGTAGCAGAGTGGGGTCCAAGAATTGTTAAGAACACCCATAATCGCTATTTCCATTCAAAATCTAATTTTTAAAAATTTAAGTTTTGTCTTGTTTTGTTCAAATTGATCTGCAAGAATAAAATTGAATGTCACTGAGCTCAGACCAATTGCCTTGGCAATAAAAAGTTTAAACTTTAACTTTTTAACAGCACAGATTGAACATCACACCACACCAAATTAATGTTATTGAATTTGTTTCTGTCTGCTAAAGAAGAATTTTGTTTCTGAAACTGGAACATCGGCTGGCTGTGGGAGCCGAACGCATACACATACAAAAATATAGGGAATAGGGTATCCAACAGTTCGTTGCAAACGTACTGTAGCTCTCGCTTATGTTTTTTTCCTTGTTTGGTTGATAACAATTTTTTTTTTGTTTGTTTTTAATCTTCCTTTACGGTGGGCGCCAATTGTAGTGAGGGGGATTTCCTCACTCAGTTATGTAGCAAATACAAATTGGTTTACTAGCCACCAGAATGAATGTCAAAATGACAAAAAATTAACATCGTTGAAAACATACATGAGAATGAATGTATTACAAAAACTTATTCAAAGAGAACGAAAACATATGGGCATAAAAGGGAATAGAAGCTTAACTACCTGCTCCTTCGTTAAGCGACTGTGACTCGGTCTTTCTTTTATAAAATAATATCTGTACTTTTTTTTTTTTAGAGCAAAAATTAATGAATGAAATTTTATGTGTATTGCTGTTAGCTCCGTTACGAGTGATGATTGAGGTAAGGTCCGTTACAAATACAATTTTTGTTAATCCAGAGAGCTATTCTTTTTTTTATTATATTTTTCGTTTTGTGCCTTTTTGAGAATTAACTTTAATTTGTTTGCTTTATTAACCCAGTGTTTTTGGTTTCTAGTTACTGACACTTCTGTTGGTACACTATTTTTATTTCGGGTTTCTATTTTTTCCTGGGTTCAGTCTATTTATTCTTCTTGCATATTTTTTTTATATAATATAATATAATATAATATAATAGGAAAATCATAAATTTACTTACATTTGTAGTTTCATTTTTCTTTTATAAAAAAAAAATTAAATATGATCTTAATTTTTCAACTTCTTTACCAAGTCAATGTCGCTGTATAGCCCGTACAGTTCGCCATTGAATCTTCTCCTCCATACTCTATTGATACACACAGGACCGAATATCACACAAAGAATCTTTCTCTCAAAGCACCCCAGCCTGTATTCATCCGATTGTGTCAGTATCAACGCCTCTGCCCCATACAGCAGGACTGCTATGATAAGGGTCTTGCATAATGTCTCCTTGGTCCTTTGAGAGAGGGCTTTGCTACTAAGATGCTTTCTAAGCCCGAAGAAACAGCGATTTGCAAGAGTGATTCTTCGACTGATCTCTTCACAGATGTTGTTAGGTTATAGTGAAACCCAAATAGACAAAGTCCTTGACAACCTCAAAGTTATATCTGTCCATTGTGACGTTTTGTCCGAGCCTATGGTGATGATCTTCTTCACCCGAGGATAGCATATACTTTTTTATCTTCATTTATAGCCAGACCCATTTTTGCCGCCTCCACTTCAATACTAGCGAATGCTCTACTGATAGTGCGCTTCGTTCTGCCAATAATGTCTTGGCATAGCCAAGTAGTTGAACGGATTTTAAAAAAAATTGCCTCAAAATGATAATGAAGAGGTAACATGACAGCGCGTCACACTGTCGTAAGCCTTTCTCGACATTAAATGAGTCAGTGGTGTTCTTACCAACCTTAACGGAGCAGCACGAGTTCTCCATAGTCATCCTGCACAATCTAACGAGTTCAGCAGGGATGCCAAGAAAAGAAATGGCTCTGTATAGCTCGTTCCTGTTCACGCTGTCATAGGCGACTTTAAAATCGATAAAGAGGTGGTGTGTATCGATCTGGAATTCTGCGGTCTTTTCCAAGATCTGCCGAAGTGTGAAAATTTGGTCGACGACGCGGGGGCAAGAACTAGCGTAGCTGAATATGAGCGTTTCTAAAAACTCAAGAAAAAGAACAAAACATTTCAAAAGGTTTTCGCAGAGATAACATTTGCTGATTTAATACCCAAAAAGGAGCTAATTTACTCGACAATAGCTTGTATAATAATTGGTAAACGCTTCAAACAAAAACGATTCATCTGTCTTCCAAGTGTAAAAGAAAATAGGACTCTTCTTGGTATAGACTTCCTTGAGCAGTTTGATATAGTTCAAGAATCAAGACTTGGCTCAGCGTACATGGCACTACAAAGACGATGCAAACAAGTTTTTTTTTTAAATTTAAATTGGAGGAAGCAAAATAAAATGATTGGGTTTCTTTAAGCGAAGCGAAAATAGAAAAGTTGACAAAGCCTGAATCTCCTTTTAAAGATTTCATCTCTTGGTTCGAGAAAAACAATCAACCGCAAGAAAAGAAAACACCAACGAAGAAACGTTTTCGTAATCAACAACATTTTTGAAAACGTGCTTCCCTTAAGTTATTGCACTCCAAAGGAAACAAGTTTGTTTCCACCATTAAAGAAGCTGAAGCAAAATTAAATCGAAACCAGTTTCATACCTATAAGTTTAAATTCAATCGATGTTGACATAAGAAAAAATGAAGCAACTCAGCTTTCTGAATCTCAAAAGAAAATGTAATAAAAACTTATTGAGTCTGAGAAACCCTTGTTCGAAAATATATCCGTACCGAAACTAGGAATAGAGCACACAATAAAAACAAACACGAACGAACCGATTGCTACAACTCCCTACCAATTATCACCTACAATGAAAAGCAAACTACGCGAGGAGTTAGATGAAATGGTAAAAAATGGCATTATAAAAGAAACTTCATCCGCATGGGCTTCTCCTGTTGTGTTAATACAGAAGAAAAACGAAAGTATGCGGTTGTGTGTCGACTATAGGCGGTTAAATAAGATTACGGTAACAGAAACATACCCATTGCCTCGGATTGACGATTTGTTGCACGCTGCTAAATCAACGCCATTTATGACAACCTTGGATTTGAAACCAGGATATTGGCAAATCAAAGTTGCTGAACAGGATAAACCTAAAACGGCTTTCACGACGCCTGCGCTTTTCGGAATATTTATCTTGAATCGTATGCCGTTTGGCTTAAAGAACGCGCCGGCAACGTTTCAACGGATAATCGATAAATTTCGAAACGGACTTTCAAATATTCTTATATTAGCATACTTTGATGACATTATTATATGTTCTGAGAATTTTGAAACACACATTAAGGACCTACGTCAAACATTTGACAGGCTAAATGCATTCGGATTTCATCTCAACAGAGAAAAATGCTTCTTTTGTAAATCAGAAGTTAAATATTTATTACACATTCTAACAACTGAAGGCTTAAAAATTGACCCGGAGAAAACAGATGTTATCACAAAACGCCCAAGTCCAAAGAATCCAAAGCAGCTTATGTCTTTCTTGCAAACCTGCTCTTGATTTCGTCGGCTTATACCAAACTTGGCTAAAGTATATAAACCGTTGTCAAACTTATCAAGAAAAAACACAAAATGGAAATGGTCAGAGGAAAAACAAACGTCATTTGAAAATTTTAAAAGTCTTCTAAGTTCGCCCCTTATCCTTCACCAAGTCAACGAAAACATGCCTTTTTTCTTACGGACCGATGCAAGCAACAATGCGTTTATAGCTGTTTTGCTGCAGGGGGAAGAATATTATAACCAAGTCGAATATGCCAGCCGGCTTCTTATTCCAGCGGAACGCAACTACTCAACGACAGAACGCGAAGCCTTAGCTGTGGTTTGGACAGTTAAAACGTTTCGTGGCTATATTGAAGGAGCGGAAATAACGATTTTGACTGATCATCAACCATTATAATGGCTATTTAGCTTAAAATCACCTACTGGAAGACTTGCTCGCTGGTCATTGTTACTTAAAACGTACAATATAAAGTTCGAGTATACCCCAGGTAAACAAAACTTTGAAGCGGATACATTGTCTCGTCCTCTTTGCAATGTTAGCCACGCAAACATCCAATGCGAATGCATGTCAATTAAAATTGATTTTCCGACCAAAGGAGCTAAAGAAATTCGTGACGCACAGCTAGAAGATCCAATAATTAAAAAAATCATTGATTCCTTTGGGGAAGATGATGCCAATGTCCAACTGCATACTGGTCGAGGATACATAATGATTGATGGTATCTTATACCGTTACTGCCCGGAGGAAGATTCTGAAAACGGTCATTTACAAGCAAAAAATTGAAGCAAGTTGTGCAATCAGAAAATGTTGTAACTCAAATCACACCACACCAACTTAAACTTGCAGATACGTTTAAAATGGCTGAAGAATCACAAGAATTGATGCAAGATAAAAACAAGGTCTATGTGGATAAAAATCGAAGTCCGCAAAAAACGTTTAAAATCGGAGGTCGGGTCTTAGTGGAAACACACGCGCAGAGTAAAGCAAAGCAAGTTATAACGTCAAAATTTGGGCCAAGACGAGATGGCTCCTACACCATTTTGAAGAAAAAAGGATCTAGCTGTTATATCCTGGCTACTACAGATAAACACACATCACATCATGTGTCCTAGCTAACATTGTATGGAGGCACAATCAGCAATCCAATCTATCCTATTTGACCTCGAAGTCAACCCAACAAATCAAAACCACCAGAAGACCATAACACTAAGGTTCAAATCAATGACAATACAAATGTTCCCAGAAATGATCAGACCTCACAAGTTATCACAAGAAGTCCAGAAGTAAGAAGATCTTCAAGGCCGCGACGTAAACGAACATATTCTTAATAGTATGTCGCAGTACCGGGACGTTATCAGCGACAGAGGGGGAGGCTGTAACCTCAACCTCAATCATCACTCGTAACGGAGCTAACAGCAATACACATAAAATTTCAGTGATTAATTTTTGCTCTAAAAAAAAATAAAGTGCAGATAGTATTCTATAAAAGAAAGACCGAGTCACTGTCGCTTAACGAAGGGACAGGTAATTAAGTTTCTATTACCTTTTATGTCCATAAAGTTTTTGTTCTCTTTGAATAAGTTTTTGTAATACATTCATTCTCATGTATGTTGCATTTTGCCATTCATTCAAGAAGTAAGTTCGATCAAATAAAGGCTCTGGTGGCTGGTATATCTATTTACATAAGTGCTAGAAGCCTCTGCTTGAGGAAGTTTATGCCGTTTTTCATGATAACAGATCATTTTTAAAAGTAACATATTTCTACGAGTATTAGAAGAAGAATGTAAGGATAAAGAACAGGTATCTAAAACAATGGAAGAGGCTTTAAAGAAATTAAGTGATATTCAAATTAGTACAGGGCAGTACCCACAAAAAAAAAAGATAGTGTTGACGAACATTTCAAAAGTCCGATTCTAGGAAATAATTTAAAAAATAATACGTTTTTAAATCAAAATATTGAAGAAAGTTTCAAAAGCCCAATTCCAGAGGATAATTAAAGAAACAACACTGTCGCAAATCAAAATGTCAATTATAATTTCCCTCCAAACTGTACTAATTCAGTACATGGTCAAATGAGTTTAGAGTTATTAGGTTAACATATTACACCACTTGATAGCGATCCTAACAAGATCCATCGTTTTCTTAATATTGTCGATAGCGCAATGTCTCAAGCTAGTGTAGATCAGCAGCGCTATTTAGTAGCTTTAATTAAAAATAAAATAACAGGGAATGCGGAAACCCTTCTGATGAATAAAAGGCTGGATACTTGGGAAGAATTTATTAAAAATAGAGATAAACAAGATGTTTAAGGAAACACACTCTCATTTGCAATTGCATATGGAGATGGCACGTCTTCTGCAGGGCAGAATGGAAACTGTCTTGCAGTATACTTAAAAGGCACAAAATTCAAGACATATACTTGAATAATCAATGTGATGGGTTGTTCGAAGGAGAACTGTACATGATTGAGAAGGAGATTCTGAATGCTTTCATTAAAGGTCTAAAAGAAGAAATTGGTACCTTTTCAAATAGCCAAAGACCACCCACGTTAGCGGAAGCATCTTCTATAACCATTAGGGAAGAGACAAGGTTAATAGGGAAAGAGCCTCTCAGACCTTCAGTAATAAGGACTATACGTCCAAAAATTTAATTAAAATTAATCATAACGTGATTAAGTTTTATCACTGCAACAAAATAGAACATATGAGTAAGGATTGTTGGTCTCCAAAAAAACAATCAAATGGGTATATACAAAGGAAACTATGGAAATTATAATAAAAGTAGATTTTCTTATGCTAATAATAATGAAAGAGAAAATGTTAGGAAAAATACTACATCGAGAAATAAGGAAGGAGAAAATATTCAGAAAAATGATCATATAAACGTATAAAATTTCGACGAAAGGAACAATACATGAGGCAATCGTTTCTAGTGCGTGTATAAGTTTAATTAAAACAAAATGTATATATGTACCTATGAAGAGGATGTACATTTTTAGGGTTGGGGGCAAAATCCCAAAAAAAATGACCCCGAAAAGCCAAAATTCCGAAAAGACAAAATCCCGAAACCCAAAAATCCCGAAAAGCCATAATCGCGAAAACCCATAATCCCGAAAACCCAAAATCCCGAAAATCCCGAAAAATGATATAAAATGAAAAATTGGCGCAAATTTTTCACTTAATATAATTTTTCGGGAAAACTTTTCGAGACTTCTATTTGTGTTTAATATGGTATAATAATATGTTTTATAAAGTATGTTCATCACTTTAGTTGTGTTTTGTAATTTTTTTTTTTAGATATAAGCAAGTAAACAAGAAGGAACCTGTTTTTGGAGTGATTTGTTGGAGTAAGCTTATCATTATTGTTGTGCCTTTATTCTCGTTGCTTACCAGAACCTTGTCTTTTTAATGTGCTTAGTCTCATTATTGTCGTGAATAGTGAGGGTTAAAAAAATAATTGTGTGAAATACATATATTCAGTGCAAGTTTAAACAAATAATTAAGTGAAATATACAAATACATATAAAGTGCCTAAATTTCTTATAATTATAAAAAGTAAGTTTTATTTTATTTCTTATACGAAAAGTGGGTGTGATTCTGATAAATGATGTTTTTTAAAATGATTTTACAGGAAAAATGAATTTGATTTTTGTAAAAACGAACAAAGGACGCGGCAAAGTTTGCTTAGATGGCCCCTCGCGGGCTTGACCTTGGCGTCGGCGAGGGGGCTTAAGTACGCTCTAGAAATATTTGTGGGCAATATTTTTAAACAAATAAAGAGTGGAAAACCAACAAAGCCCAAAACAAACAAACAATCAACATTTAACAAATATGGACAATACACAAAAGACAGAAGAAACAAATCGGAGGGGGATATACGTTCAAATGTCGGCAGGAGTCGCGACTGCCGGCACGGGCTTGGACCCGCAAGGGGATAAGTCGCCAGTGACAACAAAATTTTTAAGTTTTTCATCTGAGGATGAACTCCTGGCTTCGAGCCAGGAAACACTCACGGGTAGCAATATCAGTACTGGAAGCTTCCGTACGTAAGAGTTGCCCAAACCGTCCGGCACAGGTAGTACCAGCCATAGTACGCCTGTGCCACAAAAACCAAAAAACACGAAAAAGAACCCTGATAGCAAAGCCAGACATAGCGGCGCTACTCAGGACAAAAGCGAAAGTGCCCAATTGCGAAATTGGGCGGTTTTGTGTTTCTTGGGGGGCTTCTACGCCAAGCCCGCGTACTGGACCAATCCTGGACAGAACCAGTGTACCTTTACCAACCAGCAACCTGCCTAGGTGGCATAAAGTCTGGAGTTGGGTTACATGCAACTGTCCTATGGTTTGGTTTGGTATAGATTGAGTCACCTTTCCAAGAGAAAACTAGTTCTTCCCGTCCTTCTCCGTGGAACACATACCATCACATCCGTCTAAGCCCTCGTTAAGTTGTTGGTTAATGGTAACAAAACGGCGCACACCAGCACTAATTGGGTTCTTTTAGGGAGTTTTTCAACTCAAATTCGAACCGCCATCTCTACCTACCTACCTACCTGGCTTCACATATAAATATGAAAAATATTAATGCACTTATTACTGGGAATGCGAGCATCGAAAGGAACGAATGTGCACATCGAAGCTTAGTACTACTTTAAACGTCCATGCTGAACATATCAATAAAAAAAACCTACTGAACATTCTCATGATCCATTAACACCTGCAAAATCTCTATATGAAGCGAATGCGAACATCAAAAACAAGGCTATAAATTCATTTTTACCACTATCGAAAATTATTATAAGCAATGAAACAGCTTGTTATCAAAACAAACGAGTGTATTTGCCAAGTTTATCTGCTCAAAAGAAATAAAGTGCACGACTGGGTCGTACGAACTTGCTCTTATGTGTTAAAATGTTCTTGGGGCTTGAGATTTTGGGAAAAAATCATTGAAAAAATCATATGAAATTTTATTAATCACTTAAAAATCAATAGTTAAAACGTTTTTTGGAGAAAATGAAGTTAACCATCTGATTTCTTTTGCTTTTTTAAAATTTAAGGAAATTTTTTTTCAAAATCGTTCGACCAGTTTTTTCAAAAAACGGTTTTTTTTGAAAAAGTTTTCGAAAACATATTCCAAATTTTTTTTGAGTATGCCAACTTCTAGAACTTTGTAGTTTTTATCAGAAAAATTAAATTTAAAAAAAAATTATTAAAAAGTTTTTTGAAAAAATCAAAAAATAAAAAAAAAATTTAAAACTTTTTAAAAAACTCAAAAAAACTTTTTTTTGAAAAATTTAAGAATTTATATTATTTCTTTTATAAAAGGGCTTCTACATTAAAAATTTTATCGAAATGCGTCGAGTGGCTTACGAGAAAATCGGATTTAAAAAAAGCGGTCCTATGGGAGGTACCGTTATAAGACTTTTCCTGAAAAATTTATTCCAGCCAACACATTAAGTTTGCACAGAAAACATTATTCAGAAAGTTTTATCAAAATCGTAGGAGCCGTTTTCGAGAAAAATTAAATTTTCACTAAAAATCGTATGGCAGGTACCGTTAGTTTTAAAGCTAGAAATCTAATTCCAAAAACCCCTCTGTAGGACGTCATAATAATACTATCCACCAAGTTTAAAGAAAATTGGTCCAGCCGTTTAGGCTGTTGGTGCCGGTGCAGACAGACTGACAGAGAGACTGACAGACAGAATTGTCGGACCCATTTTTTCGACTTCTCTATCATCGTAATGTTATGTTTGATTGTCCAAAAAAAATTTTTTTTTACGAATGCATAACTTGCCTTATAGTACCTATGATCGCAAGTAAAAAATCGGGCGAATGCGAAAGAAGTTCGCTCGACGAGAACCCACATCAATAGAAGAAATAAACATTCCAGAAGAATTAAAGTTTTTTGATGGTGAAGTGTTTCTTTTTTCTGAAAATAGTTTTGGAAGGGACCGCAATATAATCTTGGGAACTTTAATCAATATTCGACAACTGTCAAGTTGTGAATTATAGCTTATGGATGGAACGTTCGAGGTTGTTCCCAATATTTTCCGTCAACTTTTTACAATTCATGGGCTCGTTAACGGAAAAATTAAACCAATGGTGTACTGCCTTATGTCTTCAAAAACTTTAAAGGCATATATACCATATTTTTTTCCGGACTCCTAAATATTGCCAAAAAAAAAATAACATCAATCTAAATCCAAAATATATTTTTTCAGACCTCGAAAAGGCAAGTGTAAAAGCTGCCATTACCATTTTTGCAGACGTTAAAAGCAAAGGATGTTTGTTCCATTTTAGGCAAATAATTTGGCACAAAATTCAATCAGCAGGTCTTGCGAAACAATATGGCAACAATGAAGGTAAACAATATTAATCAATTTTATTGAAAAATAAGGAATTACTTAAATGATGTACATTGTGTACTTTCAACTTTCAAGTTAATAATTTCATTTCATTGCATAGGAAAAAAGAATAAGAAGAGGAAGGCAAATGGGTTACTAATTCCACCTGTTCCCAAATATCCTCCGACATTTTGGTCTGTTACTAGTCTTCTTGAAGCAAATCTTCCGCGCACACAAAACAGTGTAGAAGCGTGGCATCAAAGACTAAATGTGCTTGCAGGGCGGCCTTACATTGGGGTGTACGCACTCATTGCGTAGCAAATCAGAGTGAAGAATTGTGTCGAAAAAATTATTTTAGGCCAAGAAAAAAAAAAGTTGAAGCCGGTTCATAAAAAGAGAAAAACTAATAGGAAAAGTATATAGTGAACGAAGTGATCGGTCTCACACCAATTTCCTTATAACATAAGTCTAGTTTGATTTCTGTCTATTTTTGTTATAATTTTTATTATCTATTTTTTGTTATGAATTTACTGTTTTTTATTGAATTTGTGGTGAATATTCATTCACCATCAATGAAGATAAATAAAAATATAAATAAACAAAATACCATCTAATAAAGATCGCGAAAGAATAATTGTTTACACGAACGCGGAAAATTAACTTACGAACGCACCCTCAGAATTTCCTATTTTCTGAACTTTCCCCAAATCCATGGTGTTTTGTAATGTTTGTGTTAAATTAAATTGTATGGACCGTATTAATTATTGATGTGTTGTAGTGTAGTTTTGTTAATATTGTGTGATGTTTTTATAATTAAAGAAAATCCCAATGTGTGATAAATTTAATGTATATATAAATGTATTTCAGTGTTTAATGGTGAATGTACAATTATTGTTACCAAGTCCAATTAGATGTTTAGTGTTTGAATGCCAAAATGTAAAGAGGTCGATTTTTGGTTTTAACAATTTGAATAGGCAATTAAGAAGGAAAGTCGAAAGAAAGGGCAAAAATAAAAAGACAGAAGTTACGTCAGGATTTGCAATGTTGCGAGAGAGAGAGAATTGTATTTTAAGTTAGCTGTTTAATAACATAGGGTATTATTGGACATTGTTTGGTCTTTACAAAAAAAAAACATTTTATGAATTGATTCCAAAACATTCAGCCCCCCCTGAAAGACTCCGGTGTTTCAGAAACCGGCAAGGGAGACACTTTCACAATGGGTCGAACATAATCCCCATTCTTGGTGCGGACTGTGACGACACGACATCTGCCGTCTTTCCCAGGATGAACATCCACTATTCGTCCCAGAATCCATTTCGAAGGCGGAATATTGGGTTCCTTCAGCAATACCATGTCGTTATTCTTGATGTTTTCTGTTATCTTCTGCCATTTTGGTCTGTTTTGTAGTGAGGTTAAATATTCCTTGTGCCATTGCTTCCAGAAGCCTTGCATTAGAGTCTGTAAGAGATACCAATTAGAACTAATCGAAAAATTTGCAAAATTCAAATCTGGTTGAGGAATTGAACAGTATGATTCCCCGATCATGAAATGAGACGGAGTGAGGGCGATTGGCTCAGAATCAGAGGTTTGCCACATGGGGCGCGAATTGAGCAAACATTCAATTTTGGATAGAAGAGTGTACATTTTTTCATAGGTTAGTATATGTTCGCCAACAACACGCTTAATATGCTGCTTCACGGATTTCACACCCGCCTCCCACAGCCCACCAAAATGGGTTGCAGAAGGTGGTATAAATTTCCACTCAATGGCATCCTTAGATAGATGATCTGCAATCATGTTATTTCGCTGTTGATTCATTAACAGCTCATGCATCTCACCGAGCAAGCGCTTAGCACCATGGAAATTTGTTGCATTGTCACTCCAAATCTCCGTTGGTTTTCCTCTGCGCGAGACAAAACGGTCTAGGGCCAAAATAAAGGAGCTGGATGACAAATCTCCTACTAGTTCAATATGAATTCCCTTTGTCACGAAACAAACAAATAGGGCTATGTAACCCTTGACAAATTTGGGATTCCTTCCACGAGCCAACCGTAGTGTGATAGGGCCAGCATAATCACATCCGACCTTGCTGAAGGGCCTTGAGAAACGAACTCTTTCGATAGGAAGATTGCCCATCATTTGTTCGGAAGTAGATTTACGTTGCTTGAAGCAATTGATGCAATTATTGACTGTCTTTCGAATAATATTTCGACTGCCTAGAATGAAATAATTTTGCTTTAATAAAGACAGCATTAATGATACACCTGCATGTAAATAATGTTTATGTGTATAATCCACTATAAGTTTTGTTATTGGATGCGATTTACAGAGAATTATTGGATGTTTTTCATAAAAGGACAGTTCAGAATTTTGTATACGACCGCCTACGCGATTATCTAGAAAAGGGGCGAGTGGCGAGAGTTTGCTTCGCGACGGCAATGATTGTTTTTTAATTAGAGTTTCGATTTCGACGGAAAATAAGATAGTTTGAGATGCCTTTATGAGACTGATTTTAGCGTTGTTAAGCTCTTGAGTTGAAAGAGTTTGTAGATTTCGGATTTCCGGAGTTAAGCGACGATTTTTGAGGAAACGAAAGATGTATGCAACCACACGTACCGATTTCATCCAATCTGACGATTTAGTCAATATTTTTCTTAAAATGTTATTTTCGTTTTCATGTGATATAAATGCATGAACCATGTTCGATTTACGCTCCTCTAATTGCTCACTTGAAAAGTTTTCCATCTTCTGTCGAGGTTCGGGCCATTTGCTTCGTTCTAGTTTGAGCCAAGCTGGACCATTCCACCAGATTTCCACCGAAGCAAGTTGAGATGGCAGGATTCCTCTTGAGGCAACATCAGCAGGATTTTCTGCCGATCAAACATGATTCCAGGATTTCACCGGAATAGTGGATATAATCTCCGAAGTTCTATTCCCAATGAAAACTGACCATTTTTTGGGTAGTGCTGAAAGCCAATGTAAGACGATGCCCGAATCTGTCCAAGCGAAAATCTTCATTTGTTCCATCTGTAAAGAAATCTTGATTTTATTTATTAAGCGGGTTAACAAAAGAGTTCCACAGAGCTCAAGCCTGGGTAGTGAAAGCACTTTTATTGGAGCAACTTTGCTTTTAGCAGCAACTAATGAAATTGAGATGCTTCCATCCTGATTTTCACTTCGGCAGTATATCACAGCTGCGTAGGCATCTAACGAAGCATCACAAAAGGCATGAAATTCGTAGTTCAGTTTGTTCTTCCACATGTTTCTCGGAATGAAAATTGATTCCACTAGGTGAAGTTCATTTCGAATATTGATCCAGCGCTGGGCAAGTTCCTGTGGGATCTGGTCATCCCACCCTACAGCCTGTTTCCATAAATCCTGGAAGAATATTTTAACTGCTACCACAACCGGAGCAAGGAAGCCAAGGGGATCGAAAATTCGAGAATATTCAGATAGAATGCGACGTTTCGTACACGATATTGTCTGCTCAAGGTTTACCTTATATGCGAAGCAATCCTTAGATGGACACCGTAACAGCCCGAGAATTTTCACTGTCAGAGAGTTTTCGAATTCAATAGGAGATATCTCCCGTTGGTCTTCAGGCAAAGATAGTAAAAGTGGCCAGCAATTGGTTGTCCATTTACGAAGATTGAAGCCGGCGGATGACAAAACCTCTACAAGCTCCTTCTGAATTGCGATGACCTCATCAATTGTGTCAGCTCCTGTCACTAGGTCATCGACGTAAAAGTCATTAAGAATAATTGAAGAAGATCGAGGATATGTTTTCGCTGTATCTAAGCCTAATTGTTTTAATGTGCGTTTAGCTAAAAATGAAGCAGCTGAAGTCCCGTAGGATATAGTTAAAAGCTTGTAGTGTTTAATCGAAGATTCAGGATTTTCCCGCCATAGAATCCTTTGAAAATTTGTATGGTTTGGCGAAATCCAGATTTGTCTATACATCTTCTCGATGTCTCCAGACATGGTATATACGTGACGGCGAGAGCGTAGACACATTGTAAAGATGTCACGTTGAATTTCAGGGCCAACGAAAAGGGACTCGTTTAAAGAATTTAAATCAGGTGACGATTTTGCAGAGCCGTCAAAAACTACTCTCACCTTAGTTGTGCTGCTATCAGCCTTAAAGACAGCGTGGTGAGGTAGGTAGTATGATTGAATAGCCGTTTTGTTTAACTCTTCTGAGGATATTTCTTCCATGTGCCCCAGCGAAATGTACTCATTCAAGAAACGAGTGTATTGTAACTTGAGTTCAGGATCACGAAGAAACCTTTTTTCCATTGCATAGAGTCGATTGAGGGCTGTTCGAAAAGAGTTGCTAAAACTTGGAGTGAAATTTGCTTTGAATGGTAAAGAAACCATGTATCTACCATCCAAATGACGACGATAAGTTTGAGTAAAATGATCTTCAGCCTTTTGTTCTTCAATAGACAAAGATGGCTCACAATTGACCTCTTCTAGGCGCCAAAAATGTTCAAGGTCAAACTCTTGCGTACGGTCAAGTTGTGTGCAGAATGTCCTTACTCCAATAGCAGTATCAATGGATGGAAGTTGATGACAGTTTCCGGCTATCACCCATCCGAAAATTGTTAAAAACGAGTTAGGAACACCAGGTTCTGGCTTCGATGTTTCGAGAATAATATTGAAAATGTTATCTGCTCCGATGAGCATGTCCACAGGACTGGGTTCATTAAATTTCGGATATGCTAGATCCAACGAAAGAAAATAATTTGTCTTCAATTTCAACGAAAATGGAGGAAGCATTGATGTGAGTTTTGATATCACATGAAAAACAATATCTATGTTGTTTGAGTTGAAGCGAGAATGTAATTTTAATGAAACCAATCCGTTGGTTGTGCCAGCAGAAGTCGATCTAACTCCGAAAACAGGAATACCAGAAGACTTTTTAGGAAGACCCAAACGTTGGAGAGCTCTCTCCGTAATAAACGAGATTTGGGATCCTGAGTCGAGTAGAACACGAATGTTATGATATGAGCCAAGTTTGTCTTGAACCTTGACAACAGCGGATGGAAGAATGGTTGATGAATAAAGATTGGTTTCGAGCGAATGATGAGAAACGATGTAAGAGTTCGAAGGGTTTTGTAACGAAGACGACGCCGACGACGATGACGATTGTTCACTAATTTGATGTTTGAGAGATGTATTTTGTGGATCATGCACCAAGGAGTGGTGTCGAGAGTTGCAGGATCTGCACCGAAATTTCGAAAAGCATTTGTAAGATGCATGTCCAACTCGAAGACAGTTGAAACAAATAGAGTTCTCTTTAACGAATTCACGCCGTGCGTTATTATCAAGAGCGAGAAAAGTTTTACAAGAAGGGAGTAAGTGATCTTCTTTACACTTTGGACAAATTTGCTTTGTTGCAACGAAATGGGTACGAATATTATTTTGACCTTTAATTATTGTTTTTTGTGGACGACTTAACGAGTTACACGATTCAAGACAACTACATCGATTTTGTAGGAAGGTGAGAAATTCTTGAATGGTGCAATCCTTCCTAGAGTCTACATTTTCAGACCAAGCTTGCTTTGTTTCATTATCCAGCTTTTGAAGAAGAATATAAATCAACCAGGGATCCCGAGAGTTCATTTGTATCGCGTTTAATTCGCGAATAACTTCATCAGCTCCATTCGTAATTTTCCGTAATGTCTCAAGATTTAAACTAGAGCTGGAAGATGATGGCAGAGACATATAGCTTTTAACGAACGAATGCATAATTAAATTCCTTTTATCATAACGCGATTCAAGTTTATCCCATGCTTCGAGATAATTGTCTTCGGTACACGAAATATGTTTTAAAAGATTAGCAGCTTCCCCACCCAGGAATGATTTCAAATATTGGAATTTTTGCGTAGCAGTAAGGGAAGTGTTGCAATCAATTGTTCCCGTGAACAAATCTTTAAAAGCCGGCCAGTCTTTGTAATCTCCAGTGAATTCTGGAATTACAAGTTTGGGTAAAACTACCGGTTGCCGAGAATTCGATTGTTCTATCTTTTTGAAGAGTGAAGCATTTTGTTTCGATAGTTCAGCATTAGCTTTATCGGAGTATTTACGAATTGCACCAGAAAAAACCGCAAAAGCTGACAAAAATTTAGTTTCGTAATCCCCATATTCAGGCTCAGGGTCTACGAAATCTGCATCATCGTAAAATTTGTATATTTTGTCTTGCTGCAAAACGAATTCGTCCCAAGATTCTTGAAGTCTCTTTAATTGAATCTCTAGGATGTCAAGTGGGGTGGAATCGTTGATGGATTCCGAAAATGTGAAAACCCTAGTAATAGAACCCTTTGCACGACCGCGTTTTTGTTTCACGATATTCATTTTGCCAGAAGTTTATTTTTTATATTTTTTTTTAAGAGGACCGCACCGACAATGATTTTGTTTTTGTTGTACTGTATAAGTTAATACATGTACACTCGAATGCTTTTTGCACTGTACAACACGTTTTTTTGAAATTTCAATATTTCTTATATAAAAGTGGCAAGAGTTTTATGCAATAAAAAATCATGCGATCATCATATTGCATCGACCCAAAACGAGGAGCACTTTTCATACCTCATAACATGAAAATTAATCAGAGCACAGGATTAATTATTATTGATTACGAAATTAATCAATTTTTCGCGCACTAATCAAAATTTATCCGGCTCGAAGGACCAATATGTTTTGTAATGTTTGTGTTAAATTAAATTGTATGGACTGTATTAATTATTGATGTGTTGTAGTGTAGTTTTGTTAATATTGTGTGATGTTTTTGTAATTAAAGAAAATCCCAATGTGTGATAAATTTAATGTATATATAAATGTATTTCAGTGTTTAATGGTGAATGTACAATTATTGTTACCAAGTCCAATTAGATGTTTAGTGTTTGAATGCCAAAATGTAAAGAGGTCGATTTTTGGTTTTAACAATTTGAATAGGCAATTAAGAAGGAAAGTCGAAAGAAAGGGCAAAAATAAAAAGTAGGAAGTTACGTCAGGATTTACAATGTTGCGAGAGAGAGAATTGTATTTTAAGTTAGCTCTTTAATAACATAGGGTATTATTGGACATTGTTTGGTCTTTACAAAAAAAACATTTTATAAATTGATTCCAAAACACATGGAATGACATCTGTGAATGTCGTAAATAGTTTTCTGTACATTATTATATTTCCTTTTGTATCGTAGCTCAAATGGACTGTATAATCGAGATCAATTAATAAATACGTGGAAAGAAATAAAACACGACAATTTATAGTGGAAAAAATGTTATAAAAAAACCACTTAGCACATTTATTCCTTCTCGGTTCAAATCCTGCTTAAGACTAACTCTCACTCGTGCTTGTTCGCATAACAAGCACTCTTTCTTTACGTTTTTACGTTTAGTTTTATTTACGTTTTATTTTACCTTCTTATACATATGTGACCATCGAATGCAGAGTTACCAGGGCTCATGCGATTCGATACAGTCCCGGCGAAAACCTCCGGTTTTCCACCCCTTTTGCTTTTATTTTACATATATCTCTGCTCAATAAAATTTTTTTCTAATACATTAATCATTCCAGCTCCTTGATTGGTAAGATGCACATCTTCTGTACCGGTCTTGTTAGTTGATTGCTCGCTGTTTGCAGAACCACGCTCCTTATTAGTCCAGCCTGGTATTAGTTTTAGTATCCGCGCACTCGCCCACGCCTATGATGGGAAATTTTCTCTCCTGATTATGCAGAGTTGTCCTTCTCTCAAGCCATATTTCTCCTTTCGCCATTTTTTTCTCTCGTATAGAGTAGATAGGTACTCTTCCTTCCATCTGCTCCAGAAGAGTGCAAGCATACACTTGCGCTCCTTCCACAATTGTATGCCCTTGGTATTTGGCATCTCATTGGTTATAAACGGTAACGGTAAAACAAGCGGTTCACCAACCAAAATTCCCACGCCTGCAAATCATCATAATCATCGCTTAATGTATGTAGCGGTCCTTAATTCAAGATGGCTTCTATCCCAGTAATTAATGTCAAAACCTGCTCAAGCTCATATGTCAAAACCTTCGCTCCAACAATCTTCGTCAAATGATATTTCATCGACTTTACCGCTGCTTCGTATATCCCACCTTGATATGGTGCTGCAGGAGTCATAAACTTCCATTCCGTCTCTATCAAACTTGAGTGTTCAAATGTATCCTTCACTAACCAACGCTCTTTCGCTTTCTGCAATTCCTTCGCTGCACCGACAAATGCTGTACCATTGTCGCTATATAGCCCTTCACACCTGCCCCTTCTTGCTATGAATCTTTCGAAACAAGCAATGAACGTCACTGACGTCAGATTTGATACCAAATCTATATGCACTGCTCTAGTTTTAAGGCAAACAAAGATGGAAACCCAACATTTCTGTCTTATTATTTGCTCACCTGCTCTGTCGATCATCTTATTTTGAATGGACCTGCATAGTCTATCCGTGTGTAGAAAAGTTTCCCTGCTGTTACTCTCTCTGATGGAAAATCAGCCATCAATTGCATCTCAAAACGATGATTATATCGCACGCAAACCAAACACTTATGTAAGTAATTCCTCAGCTCACTTCAGAGCTTCGGCATCCAAAATCTCTGCCAAATGTACTGCATTATGACTTGCACTGCTCCATGCTTCGTTGCTGTATGCACATTATCCATGATCAACCAAGGCAAACGAAAATCATTTGGCACGATAGCTGCATGCCTTCTCTCGTATTCTATCTCTGCTCTTTCCAATCTCCCTGCTACTCTCAGAATCTTTTCACCATTTAAGATTGGCTTTAAGGATTCAATCCTGCTCTTTTATGGCAAACATCTGTCCTTCTCTATACAAATGATTTTCTTCGCAAAATACTTTTCCTGCTCTTTTGTCAACAGGTGACCGATTGATTTCATCCTCTCTTCAGATGGTTGCCCAAGTACTGCTGTATCTCCTGCACTCTCACCTGCTCTATTCCTTCATTTCACTTGACGTCTCCATCTCTTTCCATCGATCTCTTCACCTTCTTTTCGTTGCTTCAATTTTGCTTTTTATTACAAAGCTGATTACATTAATCGCTTTCTCTAATGTAGACGTGTGTTCCATCAATGGAATACTCCTTCTCCAGCACTTCAAATAAATAGATAAAGGCTCTGTAAATTTTGTTATCACAAACATTTTTATCTCATCCCTCCCCCATCTGAACCATTTGGCACAAACTTTTCAGATGACCAGCTCGACCGAGGTTTTGCCAACCATTCCGGCCCATGCAACCACAACTTGTTATCAACCAATGCTGATGGCTTTATTCCTCTTCTTAGAATATCAGCCGGGTTATACTTCGTTCCAACATGTCTCCACCTTTTGACTTCGGTATTCGTTTGTATAGACGAGACTCTATTCGCTACAAAAGTTTTTAAATTGCATGGTAATTTACTTATCCAATGCCGCGCTACGAGTGAATCTGCCCAAAGATCATACTCAATACCTTCCCATTTCATTGTTTTAATGACAATTAGCCGTCCCAATAGCTCCGCTGCTGCTTGCTCTAAGCGCTGTATTGCCACCGTTGTAAGTGGTGCAACCCGTATTCTTGCTGTAATGAGATCTGCTGTAGTCCTGCCGTACGTATCGTTCTCAGATAAATCGCTGCTCCATATGCCCTCTCAGAAGCATCCGAACATCCATGTAGGTCTTTTCGTACTTCTTCTGAAGTACCTATCCATCTCCAAATTTTCACGTTCTCTAAATATGTTATTTCCTGCCAGAAATCTCTCCATCTCTCATTTATCTCTCTAGGGAGTCAACACAGCTCACTACGCTTCTCTTGGTTATTGGCTGCTGAGTCTCCGGTGTTTTTACCACAAACGTGAATTGATTCTTCTCAAGCAGCCACTTCAAGCCCAAAACTGACGTTTTCTCATCATCCTGGAACATTATTGACTCCTTCTCTTCGTAGTTCATGTCCTTCACAAGAGCTTTGGAATTGGATTTCCATTTTCTAAACTCAAAACCTGCCCCTTTTAAAACATGATCGAAATCTTTTGATGACTTGATCGCCTTCTATTCAGAATCAGCACCTGTGGTGCAGTCATCCATATAAAATTCCTGCTTAATTGTCTTTGCAGCTTCCGGAAACTCCTGCTATGCCTCCCTTGCACATTGTACAGTATTATAAGCTGATGAGGTCATACCATAGGTGACTACTGTCAGCCAATATGCTCTCAAATTGTCCTGCCAATATTCTCTTAAATTGTCCTGCGGGTTTTCTCTCCAGAATATACGCTGCAAATCCCATTGTTCCTTCGCCACTTTCAATATTCTGAGCATCATTTTAATATCCGCAGTAATAGCGACACGGTGCGCATTGAAATTTCGTGCAGATCCTTCTGTTAGTTTTCTCCAAGCAATTGCACTTCATTTAATGAAGTACTTTTATTTGTCCTGCAGCTCGCATGAAATACGACCCTTAACTTTTTGGTGACGAAATGATGTGGTATATGGTTTTGCCATGCACTGTGCCAGTCACTGGTGTCATATGTCCTGCTTCTTCATATTCTCTCATAAACTCCTGGTACTTTTTTTTCAACTCAGGATCTCCTGCCAACCTTCTCTCCAAAGCAAAGAGCCTACGCTTAGCTGCAAGCTCTGAACTTCCAAGCTCTTTCACTGCTTCCTTCAAAGGAATCATCACAAAAAACCAAAATCATCACGTGAATTTGTTTTGATGAAATTTTGCTCCACCTGCTCCTCCTGCTCTTTTGACCTGCTCAACGACATTTCTATTTCATTTAAACCATTTATGCCAAAAACGCTAAGCGATTCATGAAGTTGATTATTATCCATGCACACTGCCTGCGATACCTGCTCATTGTTCATGCTATCCTTCTCATTACCATACTCTCCCAATATTATTCTGCCGAAAACAGTTTCAATCTCAAGGACACCACCTCGTCGATGCTCTAAGACAGAAGTAAATGCTTCTGCTATGAACCTGCAATAAATCTACAGGACCTGCTTTCCAATAATGTGATTTAGCAAGAGATGCTGTAGCAATGCTCATCCGTGTCGATTTCAAGTTGTGTGTTGGCTCTACTGGATGCCAATTAACCTGCTTAGGAAGAATATAAAAGTCCTGCTCTTTTAAAACCAGATTGGGCTGTGCGCCCGTATCTAAAAGTGCTCTTATCGGCCAATACTTCCTGCTATCCATCTCGATTCTTACTTGTGCCGTAGGCATCAAAGTAACTCTCTCCTGCTCTTGCTCATTATAATTAAAAGACATAAAAAGACGAAATAAATTTTAATCATACTTTTATTTTTGTTTTAAGAAGGCAAACGCCTAGCTCTCTTAAAATCCCCCCAGGACATCACCTCTTCCAAATCACTTCCTGCTTTCTCTCTTCCTGCTGTTCCTGCTACTTCTTCCGTCCTGCCCTTCTCCAACCGAGGGCATTTCCTGGAAAGCACAAGTAGTCAATCTGCCTTTTGCTTATTTTCGCTTGTCTGGTTCCATCTCTTCTTTCACTTTTCCTGCGCATATAGAACGGTTTCTGCACCCTTCCCAATCTCTTTCGTAGCACTATTGTGCATTTGCTTCCCGGGGCATCGACAGCATGGCCCTTGGAAGCAGTCCTTTGGGGCATGGCACGTCTTAAGACAATTCGGGCAAAGTGCCTTTTCCTTCATGAGATCCTGCTTATCACGAATGCTCAGTACTGCAAACTGTGGACAACGTCACATTGGATGATTCAGAAATTTGCACCAGTGGCAAGGACATTACTTCCAGCTGCTCGCATGTCCTCATACCTGCTCAAATTCGGATGCGCCTGAAGTTGTGACAACGGCTGCTCAAATTTCCTGCCATCGCTCTGCTCAATGCCTGTCCTGCTCTACCAGGTATGCTTGTTGTTGGCGTCATCTCTCTCAGCTTCTCCTGCAATGCTGCGCGGGCTGCGAAGTAGCTTTCTTCCGCTCCAGCAATCCTGCGCTGCATCTCCACGTTGACCAACATATCGTCAGCCAACGCAATCCTTCTCTCGCTGATTTTGACCTGCGACCAGGCGTCCTGCAAGGCCTCAAACCTGACCTGCACTGCTGCCATCGTGCAAATTCCAAAATCTGGAGATTTCACGTAGGCAACCATCCTGCTCACTGAAAATACACCGGCATCCAATGCGTATTGCTGATTTTTCTCCTGCTGGTTGTCCATTTTCTTTGTATTCGCTGCTCTTTTCTGTAAATATATAAAATCGTATTGCACTAAAAATTATGCCTCAAAAATACTCTACCCTGAAAATGAAAGAGATACTCGTTTGCAGTAGGTACTTCAATTTCCCAATATGCAGATAAATAAATAATATTTTGCAGTAGGTACTAAAAATTCCCAATATGCAAAAAATAAATAATACTTAGTTTGCAGTAAGTACTAAAATTCCCAATATGCAAAAATAAAATAAAATAAATAATAGATATAATAAATAAAAGTTGTCGCTTCTTTTGTTGTTACCAATATAGTTTGTTAATTATAAGAAAAGGTATGTTGCATCGAGAAGAGAAATTCTTTTGTGGCTCATATTCCTGCTTTAAAAATATTTATTCTTTTTGAATTTAAAATATTTTATTCCAGCCGCTTGCAAGCTTTCCTTCTCTAAAAACTAGCACCGTCGTGCTTTGAGTTTTTTCCTGCCCAGCTATGTGTCCCTTTTTTTTTAATAATAATTTGTTCATGGCAACTGCTGCATTTGCACTCAAGTTTCTCCTTTACATCTGCTCTCTCATGTTTGGTAACTCGCACATATGTGCTTTGAGTTGAACCTGCTATATTTCGAGTCCTTCGCAATTTCTCTCTCATATTTGGTAACTCGCACAAATGTGCTTTGAGTTCCACGTGCCCCTGCTATATCTCGAGCAACAAAGCTTGTCAAGAGAAAAAAAAGTGATACTCAAAAAAAACTTAACACCTACAAAAAAAATAAATGTTTGATCCCTACCAAACAACAAAGCAGCAACATCACCGTAATTTATCTAGGTAATATTGAAAAAATATCTTATTCATAAAAAACGATATTAGCAAGGTATATAAATATCACACGCACCAAAAGAGGAAAAAGAACACCCTGCGAACTTCACTCGTTTCAAAAATTCTCATTCTCCATAAGAAAACAAATAAACTCAGATCGCCTCCTGCCCCTTCACACTAGCTATCACTGCTCATTCCATTTTCACATTTGCATTTACCGAAAACAAAACAAAATCGCTCATAGACACTGCACACGTACATCGGGACACATTCAATACAACGGGAAATGATAAAGAAGAGAAAAAAAAGAAACCTGCTCCGTTGCAAAATAATCCAATAAAACACCACCATTCACACAATCAAATATTTGCACTTCTTAACAATACAAAATACCTTGTCCCGTTTTAGGACTATATTTCAGTTCATCCTTTTTTGACTTTAAATAAATGTTATTTAAAATGTAAATATGTTAATATTATTATTGTATAGATATTGTTGTTGTGTTTGTTGTTTTTTTTTAATTTTCTTTCCTTCGAAAGACCTCTTTTGTTCTTTTTTTCGAATTACGAAATTTGTCATTCTTCTCCTTGTCTTTGTCACAGTTGCGCATATACATAATGTGTTTGAATATACAATGAATACAATAGAAAAGAGACCACGAAAATTTTAGCAGAGGAGGATGGAACGTAGGCAGCAGGCACATCGCCTGCTGGTGATACACAGTTTCCTGCCCATACGACTGTCGCGACAAACCGATGCGCACACTTTTATTTTTTGTGACACAATTGAGCACATTATAAAACGAACCACAATCAATCACAGGCACTTATTTTTTTAATTTTTTTTTTTTTAAGAAACCTGCACCATTCCGTCACTGGCACAATATCCGTCGCTTGACATGGACCAAATGTGTCGTAGCTCAAGTGGACTGTATAATCGAGATCAATTAATAAATATGTGGAAAGAAATAAAACACGATAATTTATAGTGGAAAAAATGTTATAAAAAAACCACTTAGCACATTTATTCCTTCTCGGTTCAAAATCCTGCTTAAGACTATCTCTCACTCGTGCTTGTTCACAGAACAAGCACTCTTTCGTTAAGTTCTTACGTTTAGTTTTATTTACGTTTTATTTTACCTTCTCATACATATGTGACCATCGAATGCAGAGTTACCAGGACTCATGCGATTCGATACACCTTTCATGTCATTCGCTTTTCACATTCCATCTAGAATCTCGACGTGTGTGTTGGAGGACATCATACTCCCTACCTAATAATAAAATTTGAAAATTAAAATTTAAAATAATAAATTATTTCTTTTGAAGAAGTTTTATAAAGGAGGATGGGCAAATTGGTCCAACCCACCAACAGAAACAAGATATACGTCGTTGGAAAGGTCTTGTCGAGTACATCAATCTTTGGTATGGGCATCCAGCTCTAAACAATGGGAGAGCTGAGATAATGGTCAAACTATGATGCATTTTTCAAAGTTAGCTATGGTTTGGTATGAATAACTTAAAGCAACAATATGTATGACGTTGAAAAGGTGTGGACAAGGCGACGATTTTTTGCTATGGGCACTCAGCTCTATGTCAAAAGGCATCTGACATAATGCACTTAATTCATTTCTATCTTCTGAGTAACTTAACATTGTTTTGGTAATGTTAACCAACAGATATAAAATATACGTCGTTGGAAAGGTGTTTTTGGGTACATCAAACTTTAGTATGGGCACCAAGCTCTAAACAATGGGAGAGCTGAGATAATCGACATTGAAAATTGCCCTTTTTCTACTGCACCGTTGCATTTTCTTATTCTACCATCAACAACCAAAAGAAAAATGACATTGGAAAGATCTGTTCAAGTCCAATATTCTTCGATATGGGCATCAAGATGTAATCCATATCAGACCAGAGATAAAAAATATTAATAATCAGTCTTTTTTGGGTGCATCCTGGTACCTACCTTCCTCCACACCAACAGAAATGAGATGCATATCGTTAGAAAGGTCTTCTCGAGTACATCAAACTTTGGTATGGGCACCAAGCTCTAAACAATGGGAGAGCTGAGATAATGGACATTGAAAATTACCCTTTTTCTACTGCACCGTTGCATTTTCTTATTCTACCATCAACAACCAAAAGAAAAATGACATTGGAAAGATCTGTTCAAGTCCAATATTTTTCGATATGGGCATCAAGTTGTAATCCATATCAGACCAGAGATACAAAATATTGTTAATCAGTCTTTTTTGGGTGCATCCTGGTACTGACCATCCTCCATACCAACAGAAATGAGATGCATATCCTTAGAAAGGTCTTCGCGAGTACATCAAACTTTAGTATGGGCACTAAGCTCTAAACAATGGGAGAGCTGAGATAATGGACATTGAAATTAGCCTTTTTCTACTGCAACTGCATTTTCTTATTCTACCACCAACAACCAAAACAAAAATATCATTGGAAAGATCTGTTCAAGTCCAATATTTTTCAATGTGGGCATCAGGTTGTAATCCATATCAGACCAGAGAAAAAAATTATTGTTTATCACTCTTTTTTGGATGCATCCTGGTACTTACCTTCCTCCACACCAACAGAAATGAGATGCATATCGTTGGAAAGGTCTTCGAGAGTAAATATTTTTTTAATATGGGCACTAAGCTCTTAACCATGGGAGAGCTGAGATTCTGTACATAGTTAAATACAATACTCAGTCTCAGCTTAAGTTTGAATACATCCTTCACTTTAAATATTTTTGGCGCATAACCGTCGAGGAATATATGTCAAACGCTTACACAAATATACGCGTAGTTCCAGAGCTCAGGTTGGAATCAAGTCTCGTCTGCTTAGTAAGTGTATGTTTAAAAATAGATTTTATATACACTTACCTTTTCAACAACATAAAACTAATTTCAATGTCCATTATCTCAGCTCTCCCATTGTTTAGAGCTTGGTGCCCATACTAAAGTTTGATGTACTCGAGAAGACCTTTCTAACGATATGCATCTCATTTCTGTTGGTATGGAGGAAGGTCAGTACCAGGATGCACCCAGAAAAGACTAATTAACAATATTTTTTTATCTCTGGTCTGATATGGATTACAACTTGATGCCCACATTGAAAAATATTGGACTTGAACAGATCTTTCCAATGATATTTTTGTTTTGGTTGTTGGTGGTAGAATAAGAAAATGCAGTTGCAGTAGAAAAAGGCTAATTTCAATGTCCATTATCTCAGCTCTCCCATTGTTTAGAGCTTGGTGCCCATACTAAAGTTTGATGTACTCGAGAAGACCTTTCTAACGATATGCATCTCATTTCTGTTGGTATGGAGGAAGGTCAGTACCAGGATGCACCCAAAAAAGACTAATTAACAATATTTTTTATCTCTGGTCTGATATGGATTACAACTTGATGCCCACATTGAAAAATATTGGACTTGAACAGATCTTTCCAATGATATTTTTATTTTGGTTGTTGGTGGTAGAATAAGAAAATGCAGTTGCAGTAGAAAAAGGCTAATTTCAATGTCCATTATCTCAGCTCTCCCATTGTTTAGAGCTTGGTGCCCATACTAAAGTTTGATGTACTCGAGAAGACCTTTCTAACGATATGCATCTCATTTCTGTTGGTATGGAGGAAGGTCAGTACCAGGATGCACCCAAAAAAGACTGATTAACAATATTTTGTATCTCTGGTCTGATATGGATTACAACTTGATGCCCATATCGAAAAATATTATACTTGAACAGATCTTTCCAATGTCATTTTTCTTTTGGTTGTTGATGGTAGAATAAGAAAATGCAACGGTGCAGTAGAAAAAGGGTAATTTTCAAAGTCCGTTATCTCAGCTCTCCCATTGTTTAGAGCTTGGTGCCCATATTAAAAAACCTTCCATTTGCAAAGACCTTTCCAACGACGTATGTCTTGTTTCTGTTGGTGGGTTGGACCAAATCCCATACAAAATTGCCCATCCTCCTTTTATAAAAGTTTTAAAGGTGATTTTATTTGGTAACAAAACGTTTGAAGAAAAGAGGAATAGCCCCACAACTGGCTATATTGGTGACCCCGAGAAAAAAAAATTTCTTCAAGACGAAGCTTTGAAGCATACAGTTCCTGCAAACTGCATAGCAACAGTTGCATCTTGTCGTTATATTACACACGGCAACAGTTGCGCCGTTATAAGAAAAACTGTACTTGCTTGATAAACCAAAAGGATTGTTCACGCCACAACCAAATTATTAAAAATTTTACTTTTGCGTTCATTTCGTAATATTCATCGCCACCATTTTCTAACACATACACTGTCTGGACAAATTCGTTCGCTACCACCACGATCGCCTGACGCAAACACAGTTTCCAAGGGCAAGCACGTGTACCGCCACAACCATCTTTCCATCTGCTGCTGCTGCTGCTGCCACCGCTCATTGCTACCGCTCATTGTTACTACCGCCACCACCCGCCATTGCTATTGGTCATACCATACCACATCACATCAAACTCATCGCTACTGTGCATTGTACCTCTACTACCGCCACGCTGTCGCCGCACCTAAACAAAATAAAAAGTGCGCTTGATTCAAATACATTCCGTCGATCGCTCTCATTGCAATTCAGAAGGGTGCTCAACTTTTTAGTAAAATCCACATAAATATCAACGTGGGCAACTTGGCTAAGAGTGCTCAAAACTGCACGTGTGACGGGCGAACGGTAGTCTCACACCACTTTATACAAATAAAGTTCCCGAGTGGATGTACTGTACTTTCACATTATTTTTACGCAAAGTACAAACACTGTAGTTCTTGTGAAACCCACTCTTCAAACTGCATCAACGCCATCAGAGCAAATACCTGAAAATCATCAGCGCCCAACCAGAAGACCAGCTCAACAAAGGCAGTACCATCGTGAAAACCTGCCATAATTTTTTTCAACTCGAGACAAGCATCCTGGTTCCTGATTCCCGTTATTCGAGTTTTTTTTTATTTAAAAAATTGTACAGGTGAGAGTTTTTTTGTTCCTTCAACACACTTTCAAAAATCAAACTTAAAATTCATTTTCGTGATTCGATTCATAATCCTCGCATTTATTTTTTTCGGAATAAAGTTTTTTTCTTGGATTGAAATACTTTCGGTTCGTGTAAACAATTTCATCTCAATTTTTTACACATTACAAACATTTGGTCTCGAAAATTCATTTCACAATTTACGGTATATGACGGACACTAAAAGTGATACAGAGACCGGGACTATAAATAGTCCAGGTGGTTCAAATGGATTGGGTGAGAATCAGGCCACACCACCACTACATTCGGGTCTCCCGCAAGCGATACAATCACAATTCGGTTTTCCTCAAGGGAATTTAGAGTCACTAAGAGTTCGTCTTCCAACATTCTGGAATTCCAATCCAGTAACTTGGTTTATTCAAGTGAAAGCACAATTCCAAGTACATCGAATAACTAGTTCCGAGACTAAGTACTGTCTTACAGTTGGTTCTCTACAACCAGACACTTGCGTTTCGGTTATTGACATTCTGTCAAATCCACCTGCTACCGATAAATACCTCAGTTAAAAAACAGCATTGATAGAACGGCATTCGGTTTCTGAAATTAAACGATTGGAAACCCTCATTGACAAAGCAGACATCGGTGACCGAAAACCGTCGGAAGTCTTGCGATCAATGAAAATGCTATCGGGTACTTCTTTCAATGATGATATCATCAAAAATTTGTGGATGCGTCGTTTACCACAACCTATCAACATCGCTTTATTATCGGTTGGCACACAAACATAAGAAGAGTTAGCCACTCTTGTAGATAGGATCTACGAAGCATCTCAGGGTGCAAGCATTTGCAGTGTTGCCACTCCTCAACAAAATAACGTTTCCAAAAGTGAACAAGAAAGGAGACTCGATAGAATTGAGTCGATGATTGAAGCTTTTTCGTTAAATCCTCGCTCACGTAGCAATGAAAGATCGTCACAGAATAAAAAAAAATAGAAACAGTCGTTCACGCAGCAAATTCAGATATCTGTTGGTATCACAGGCGATACAAAAGAAATGCAAGGAAATGTAACAAGCCGTGCAATTTCGATGAAAATAAAATTCAAAATCGCAATAGTAACCCAAACTAATTAAATCTGCTGTTGCAGCGGCAAACATGCAGTGCCCGTTAAGTCACCGCTTATTCATTAGGGATAAAAATTCTTATTTCACTTTTCTTGTCGACAGAGGGGCGGATCTGTCAGTTCTTCCGTATAGCTCCAGAACGGGAACATCTCAAAATCCTTTGTTTCTACTTTCAGCCGCTAATGGAACTTCGATTCCAACATTCGGCTCAAAATTATTAAATCTTGATTTAGGTCTAAGGCGTAGTTTCGTTCATTCCTTCACGTTAGCCTCAAAACAAAAAAACAAAAGATTAATTGATCCTCTCACTAAGCTCCATTCTTACGCAACAACTATGAGAACTGACGATCCAACCCCTAAACAGAAGAGCCAGACTATTTTGCGCCAATCAAGCACACAACAGTTCACCATATTGTCACAAAAGGTCAACTTCTAGTTTCGAGGCCTAGACGGCTTGACGCTTTGAGGCATAAAGCAGCGAAAACTGAATTCCAGCATATGATGCAACAAGGTTTTTTTCAACCTTCGTCCTCGAGCACATGTTCACCTTTGCACATGGTCAAAAAGAAAAACAACCAAGATTGGAGACCGTGTGGTGATTACCGCAGATTAAACGCTACAACGGTACCGGATTGCCATCCGATTCACCACATCCAAGATATTTCCATGAACATTCATGGCTGCAAAATATTTTCGAAGCTTGACATTGTGAGGGCATATCATTTAATACCAGTTGTATCTGAAGACGTTCATAAAACAGCTCTAACAACTCCTTTCGGTCTTTTCGAATGGCTTCGCATGCCGTTCGGGCTTCGAAATGCCGCACAAACGTTTCAGCGTTTTATGAGCGAAGTGTGTTTTGGGGTCGATTTCGTTTTCGCATATATACGATCTTCTCATCGCCAGTAAAACTGAAGAGCAACACAAAGAGCACCTAGAGCTTCTTTTCAAAAGATTGGAAGAGTACGGTGTAAATATTGACCTTTCAAAATGCGTTTTTGGTGTTTCCACCTTGGAATTTTTAAGTCATACAATCAATGCTGAAGGAATTTTCCCTTCGAAAGATCGCATTGAAGCAATCTGTAACGTAAAAATAAATATTGAGAAATATAAAATGAGGGAAAGGAAATTTTTATTGATATAAAAATTCCGTAAACGGATGGAAACTTCAACCCATTCTCGAACATCCTATGGATATCCAAAAACAAACCTGATTCTCATCACCACAACAAAGAAGAGGAAGCAAGAAGAGACAAGCACTCCAACTGCTTGCTTATCCACATCAGAACACTTCATCTCCATTACTATCCAACCGCGTATCTGTGTTTTTTTTTACCAACCCTGTAATATAGAGGAGACATACTTACACTTAGCTAACACGGCTTCCTGCTCTCCTCACTTCTCTTCTCTGCTGCCCATTCATTTCCCATCCATCCCCATCACAGAAGCGAGAACCATTCACCAGCCTACCATAGGTACTGACTACAAAGTCCCGTAGAACAGCCTAGAGGGTATCTGGTAGCATGTTCACGCCTATCCGCCACAAGTATCTGATGTTCTCCTTGCAGCTCCTGTAAACTGTAGCCTACACCTGATAACCAAGGACCCTACTTAAATCCCTCACGAACGTACCAAGACCTGCAATGCGATTTCAAAATTTCTCGAATTGATTCCCAGAGATTCTACTCCAGTTCGCATATGTCTGGTTACCGTCACCTGATTCTGTGTCAATTGGGATGGAAGCAACCCTACGCCGGCAACGCCCCCTTTCTCGCTAACTATGGGTTGAGAATAGCCTATGAGGATGGCATGCGACAACGTAGGGTCGTGGTTGAGATCGACCGTCGCAGTGGCCGGCAGTACCCTAGCCACAACCAGCTCAGCCAGGCCGTGGGCACTTGCTCCGGGATCTGCACAACCGGTGTTACCTCTTTTTTTTCTGCCAACCGTTGAACTCAGATGTTCGAGTTCGAATATTAATGTTAAAATGCTTGGTAGCCCTCATAACTCTCGAAGAAAAGATTGATGTGAATTGATAGAAAAGAGGATATGATTCATCGATGCACCTCTTATTGTATTGTGAGTAGACGTAGAACGAAAGAGAAGAACTCTGTTTGAATCACTACACTATCTCGGAGAACGCGACACGTAAGTATTATAGCAAAAGCATACCATAGATCTTCATGGATGCCATGGCACATAATTAACATCTACACGCTCAGCTGCCACGGTGATGTGCTGAACGTGGATGGAGAGGTGTCTAACCTAGAGGGGATCTAAGGTGACGGTTGATCCCCCTGGTCTCACAACCCACCCAATTCGATACCAAAAACCAACTCTCTTGGCATCAACCTTGGCTGTCCGCTGGACCTATGAGTCCCTTTGACTCATTGAATTTATCGGGCAGCCCTTAATATGAAAAAGCAAACAAAAAAGGTTTTGCCTGCTTACTCCATTACTCTATTCACAACACAGTATCTAATCAGATACCATACTCGGAATCTCCAACGTTGCATCTACAAGAAGAGATTCCCTAAAATCATACACTACCAAGTTCCATCCTAAAAGGCGCAAGGGTTACCACCCTCCCTATAGTAAACTCACTCCGTCATAATTGAAAATCTGTGATCCTTCAAGAAATAATGAATTCTAAGAAAATGAAAAGTGACCACAAAATTTCGCAAACGTTATAAAAATCACTAGATTTGTTTATTAAATAAAATTTTAATAGCTAACAAAATGTATGCCTATAATATAGTATTCAAACTAATTATTAACTACAGTATTACTAATTGTTCTTTACCGATTTATATTAATGTAATTTTCTTTTAAATGAAATCAATCAAACATAATTATCTTAAGTGAAAGTTGGTTTCACAAACAGCATAAAGTTCAAATACTTATAATTCTTGCTTGGATTCATATGCTAAACTCTTTATTTTTTAAATGTAATCTCTAATCAGTAACATATTTGCAAGTAAAATTTAATTATATCATTCCAAGGAAGATTTCGCAAAACCTGACTTGCGTTTTGATATCTTTATAGATAAGTATAAATTCAAAACATCAACCGAGATTGATTTTTGTAACAATTCGAAAAGAGAAGTGCAAAGATTACAAAAGAAAAGAAAATTTTGTTAAATTTCTGACGCGGCGGTGAAATCTCAACGTCGAACGCGATTGCTGAGAATTTCTCGTTCTTAGAATATATAAAATATTTCCAGAAGTTATTCGATAGCATGCGAAATTTCTTATTTCAAAAACATACAAAGATCACATACGAAGATTATTGGAGTATTAATGTTTGAGTACTCCGTACGATATAGAAGTAAAAAACACGCAAGAAAAGGATCAATAAGAAGCAAATTACCAGTAGTTACACCAAATATAAAAAAAAATATAAATGTATATCAAATACCCCATACGCATGAATACAGTTCGCATTCAATTGTATGTTCGATCAACAATTCAATAAAATAATATAGTTAAAAGTATTAAAGGTGTTATTTAAAAATCTCTACTACCAATGGGGTAGAAAGAAAGTATAAGCCCGCTTTACGCTGTTGCGGGAGTGCACTCCAGGAACGCTGAAAAGTGGTTAGTTAAATATTTCTTTATTATGAATGAATGAGTTACTACTGTCATTGCTACGTAGTCCTGCCACTCTTTACAAATCGTATATACACACTTGGGTATCCGTGATAAAATCTCTTTCACGATACCTTAACGGCTCGCTAGTGGCTTAACGTTTAGAATAACTATGCCAAAGATGTGACCGACACAATCAAGACGCGATACAAAAGGGACATGGAATTGAACTAATACACTCTCTAAGTTTATGATGTACTATATGCAGGATGAAGAATAGGTACCCAGAGGTACAGGATAAGTAAGTGGAAGATAAAGTTAAGAAAACTTTATGCGCGAACGCGGTGTTAATGAATGAACGCAAGTGAGAATTGGTCGCTACCGACGCGGAGTGAGAGAAGTGGGGTCTTTAGGACCAAGTGAAAAATAAAAATAAAAACGATTGAGTGAAGTAAAAACAAAAAAAAGTGTAAATCCATATGCCTCCAAGGGGCTAACGAATGTTGGTAGAACTCACTTAAATCGGATTAACAAATGCTAATAAACTAGCGGGAAGCACGGGCTCCAAAAAGTAAATATTTCTCAAGGAAATCGATCTCAACACTCCAATAGTTAAGCTATATCTGATTCAGAAAGTGATTAGTTACACATAAATAATTCGTGGTTGTTACCATCAATCTTTACACTATACACGCAATTAGTCTTAGTAGTACACATAGGCATCGGTGATAGTACACCTGCCAGACGTCCTGTTGTCTGCTTATAGACGTAATTCCCGCGGCGGATGAGGTCTTCAGCCTTTCGTGGCTGGGTTTTGATCCTGATCCTGAGTGGGTTGTCGATGCTCCTGTAGGTACCTTTCCTCTGGCACTAAAATGCGTCCTTCTCAATTCGCTGACAGAGTGTTATAGATAACAGGGAGTGTGTAGGCTTCCTACGTAATGTAGTGGCTTGGCTGGACCTTGGCATTGGGCGTGGATGGCGACGAGTCGACAACTGATTCACGCCCAAAAAAAGGCACGTGCAGGCGTCTCGCCAGGTGAAAGTGATATATGTTCCTTTTACGTAACAGCGTATTTTGTGCGGTAAAAGGAGGTGATGCCACATGCAAATTAAGTAAAATCACGTATTTCTACTTTAAATACGTAGATTGTGCAAGTATAACCATATATTATAAGTCGTATGTATATGCACATAAAAAAAAAAACTAGTTGCGTCAGCACGTTTTGGCGGCGGAAAATGCCGCTGCTGGCGCGAGATTATTCCTTCGGATAATTTCCTGGCACCGCTTCGCCTGCCTCGTTTCGAAAGTGGGTGATAAACGCCTGGTACATCCGAGAGATGGACATTGGACAATCCTATACCAGAAGTGGTCAAAAGATTATTACTCCGAACACGTGAAGACTATTAGATGTCGCTTATTGAAGCAAACGTACTTCACCATTTGCTTTAATACATAACAAAATTGGTTGACTTACCTCAAATATGAGAAAACATCCACTCTTTGATAATGATTTCCTTAATTGCAAACGCAATTAGGAATTTTTGTTTGCCTCAGATGAGGTCTTAAATATGGCCGCAGCACGGTAGTACAAACAAAATTTGAGTGTAATAATATTCACGTTCTGCGCTGGTGTTGCTAAACGCCGAGTTCCTTCTTCAAAATGAAACGACATCCACATTCAATTTCCTATTTCTCCTTCCTACTTTCTAGGAAGCCAACGCCCTGTTTTCCAGTCGCTTTCCAATACTACATTATTTGCTCCGTTTCTTGGCGACTCGATAGGTGGCGTAGGATAATAGGTGTTAAGGAGTAGTGTGCACTGCATTACTTTTTGCTAACATGTGATTTCTGCCACTTGACAGATACTTTATATCATATAAACAGATGGAGATTTCTGAATTAAGGGACCAGTTACACCGAGTGGTGTTGAACTGCGTAACGTGAGGTATGACAATTACAGAATTTTTTTAACTCCCACTAATAGTTCGGAATGCCATATCTGAATGTCCCCAGTAATATAAAACAAACTTTAATAGAATTGGTAGCGTAGGAAACATAGACACGTACTTTAGGTCAGTGTCGTGAAATGTAAGTTATGACACTATATTGATCGTCCTGTGGAGAAGAGACAGATGTTGTTTTGGTCGGATTCACGAAACACAACGAAACTCTATCGGGTGTGTCTAGATTAAACAGGTCTAGTGACTTCTCGATTCGTGACGTCATGTGTGACTACGAGTACAATGTCTCATTGACACGAAGTAGAGTTACGTCATACAAATACTAACTTTGAATGAGTCTACGTTATTAATCATGGACGACGCAGAAGTGTAGATGTATGCTTTCTCTCACTTTGCGAACACTTTCGTCCAGTCCCATGTCAACTATGGGAGAAGGTCATTAGGAACTGTAGGCGTACAATTGCAGTTGCTATTGTGTTAGTTCGACCACATAGAAGGTGAAACTAAGAATCATGACCACACTACGTTACCCGAAAAGGGTTTTCATGGTCTTTATTATTCGCTCGAACGCAGCTGTCAATTACCTGGCTGTTCTTCTGCTGGTCTAAGAATTCCCTAAGTTACTCGTGAATGTGAATAATTTTCCTGCTAGTGTGAACAATTCCTCTTTAGTTTTAGTGCTAGTAGAGCATTATTTCCAAACCAGTGTGTACGCAGTACTCTGTTGCTTTACCACACTTCCATCAAAATGGCAAATTGCGCATGTCTTGGAAAGATATTTTAACTTGGAAATATGTGGACTCCATTCTGGAAGTCGATTCCATTTATGAAAGTGGATTCTAATTGTGGAATCTTCCCCTGTTGGATTGTGATGGGTGCGTTCAGCACAAGGTGAGTAACTGTGAGGTTTCTCAAATAGGTGGCACCAGTCGCGTAGACTGAATGTATGTACTGGCGAGAACGAAAACGAAATTTTCTTCCATACAAACGCTTTTATTAAGCTGGATATTCTGTTCAACTTGCTTGTATGAAGTTTAAATTCCAAGAGAACTAGCAAAATATTAATATTGATAAAGAAAGCTTAGATTAAGTTTTATAATTGAATGCATATAAGAATTACAGTAAATATTTCATATTATGTACAAGAACAATTCATCTTTGCTAGTGTTGTTTGTAACGTAAAATAATGAAATTAAACGAAGAATTCATACACCACCTGTGCTTGTCAAGGGACACCAATCTCTTCACCCAAATATCCTTTGAATATCCGAGATCCGAACCAATACCCTATCAGCAGCACCAACCAAAGAGGAAGCCGGAAGAGACAAGCACCACTGTACTTCCTTGACTCCTATACCAAGGAACAGCCTCTCCATCATCAAGCGTCCATGTATCGGTGTATCCAGCATCCTTTAATATACATACTTACACTTCGCTAACATGGCCCCTTGCTCTCCCTGCTCCTCTTCCCATTCTTCAAATTCCATTTCCATCCCATCACAGAAGCACGAGCCATCCAACAGCGCACTGTAGGTTCTGACCACAAAACACCGTGGAACAGCCTAGTAGGGTACCTGTCAGCATGCCCGCGCCTATCCACTACAAGTTATAGATGTTCCTCTTGTAGCTGTGTCGTGTCGTAGCCTACACCTGAAACCATGGACTCTACTGAGATCCCTCGCTCACAACTAGTATCGAAATGCTATAGATGCAAAATGTCGTTTTCAGTTCCGAAGACTTTACTTCAGATCGCATTCACTAAACCAGCTATGGCTACCTAATTCTGCACTGAAGGGACGGAAGCGGTCCTAAGTCGGCAACGCCCCCTTTCTCATCAACTGCTCGTAGAGAACAGCCAATAAGAACGGCATGCGACAACGTAGAACCGTGGTCGAGATCGACCGTCGCGGTGGCCGGCAGTACCATAGCCATGACTAGCTCAGCCAGGCCGTGGGCACTTGCTCCGGGATCTACTTGACCGGTGTTACCTCTTTTTTTTCCCTGCCGACCGATGAACTCATGATGTGCGGGTTCGAATATGAAATATTAAACTGCTTAAGGGCCCTCATAATCAACGTCAACAAGATAAAGATGAATTGACTGAAATGAAAAGAAGGCTCATGGTCGCACCTCTTACTATTCCACTTAAGTGATCATAGATCAGAAGAGAAGAATCAAATTGGAATTACTAGACCAACCCTTAGAACATAGCCTGCAAGTACATATGTGATTGCAAACCATGGATGCCTGTGGCTGCATGGCTAACTTATCACCTTTCTATCATTCTGCGACCACGATGTTTTACAGAATGTGGATGAGGTGACTAACTGTGTAGGGAGGGAGGATCATAGGTATTATTCGATCCTCCTAGTCTCTCAACCCACCCAATTCGTAATTGAGAATCACCTCTCTCGCCTACAACCTTGGCTGACCGCGGACTTTCGAGTCCCCACGACTACATTATTATTGGACAGCCCCAGACATGATAAGCAAGCACATATATGCTTGCTCCAATAACTACCCTACACCAAACCCAGTACCTAATCATGACACCAAACTTCTCTACACTATTGTTGCCAAAGATAATACTCCCTATGAGTATTGTTCCATGTATATACCCTTGTTACCTTGAAGGAAGGGTGAGGGATACCACCCTCCCTAGGAAAGACTTACTCAGACATACTAAAAGTGTTTTATGATTTTCATAAAAATTCCAAATAGACTGTCCAAATTCAAAAGCAAGAAATTTCAATAAACGTTATAAATAGGCTTATTTATTAATCTATTTACTTATAATCTAACACGGTATTAATTTCAGTAATGTATCTTAAGATGAATGATAACGTTATTAAATTGTAAAATTGTTTCAATAAAATAATCTATAATGCGTAAACTATAATCTTATCTAATAGCCAACCTATTACGAATATAATGTCTTAATTTAAATCTTATTAGCAAGAAAACTGTCTTTCTCAAAAATAAACTAAAGAAAGTGTTAACCTTGTCACATGGAAGGTGAGATCAAGTAACTTCATGAAAGCAAAGGAAAACTTCAATGCTTTAAAAAAAAAAGCTAATTTCGCGGACCGAATAATTATTCTTAAAAGAAACTCATGAAAACGGAGAATTTTATATCTCTACCGCGGCGTCGGATACAAACCGCCGACGAGCTTAGTAAATCAAAGAGAGGAAATTCAAGTAGACAGACGGAAAAGTAATATCGGACTTTATTTTATACTAAGTATGAATTGCGCGAGGGATTTATTCATACCCTAATACGGTGACACGAGAGTTATAGAAGGTAATCAGTTCGAAGGTGCTCTGTTCAAGGCCTTCTATTTGAAGCAGGTCAAAACAAAAAAATAGATTCCCAAACCAACACCAAAAGGTACCATACACGAAGGAATACGGTTTGTATTCAATCGAGTAATCGATAGAACATGCAAATGTATATCAATATAATGAAATGATTAAAAGAATATATTCCAATAATAAGTACATACAATGATAAAAGTAATTAGTGACTACCAATTGAGGTAGCTACTACTTGACGTTATCAGAATTACGCTGTTGCTGAAGTGCACTCCGGTAACTAGCTGAAAAGTAAGTGGTTAAGTATATTTATATTTAGGGTGGAATATATTGTTTCTAATATTTAATATAGATAAGTGCTCGGACTGTTTCCTGTATTTTTTATTCGATGTTAAAATCGGACGGGTTGGTTGTGAACGAAGCCTTGAAAATCTAAGACGTCGTACCTTCAGAATGAAATCCGTAAAAAAAAATTCTCGGATGAAACAGACACAGTCAATAACCGCGCGGAAAAGAGTATAAAAGTATCTATTGTGTCTGTTGACGTACAACAAAAAGAAAGCTTATACACGTCTGCACAATACAATTAACAAACGTTAAGATCGTATAAAGTTATTGCTGATAAGCAAACAGAGAATGGTTGCGTTGACGCGGCGTCAAACGCCGATAAAAGCGGTCGCTACCGACGCGAAACTAAAGTGTCGTGAAGACTAAGTGAAACCGAAAAAAGTGTAACGCGAAAATAAAAAAAAGGTGAATAATAAAAAGCGAACAAACGAATGTATTTTGAGTTCTGGATAAACGTGTTAAATAAAAACTCGATTAACACAAACCGAAAATGAGTCGCAAAGTTTCAAAGATACCACGCTCAAAATCCCCGGGTTGCTAATCTAGAAGCACGGTCTTCGTCACGATCTTTAACAGAAATGTCGTTAAAATTATCTCAACTTTTTAAAGAAATCGATCTTACTTCGAGGACGACGATCAAAAGACAATATGTATAACGAATCACAAAAAAAAATTATGAGATAGCTTCTCTCTCTATTTATTTGAAGAAGAACACATCACGAACCATCAAAAACTTTCCTATATCACTGATAATAATAATAAATTTTTTAAGATGATAAGGATTAATACGTAGATAACGTGGGGGTGGAGGAGGCACTAGGTCCAACCACCAGGCGAAGAAGTGAAATCAAAATATGTAGCTGATAGCGTATACCACCGTCCGTGGACGAACGCTTCGTACGACTACGATACTACGTACTTTATTTGGCAATTCTTAACCCACCTGTGGGTTTTGTTGGAGCGGTATTCTGTTTCACGCTCTTGATATCTCACACTTATAAATAACATAAATACAAAATTGTTACCTGGTATATCCAGAAAGATATTATTCGAATATAATTATAAAAATAACTTCCGGAACAGGTGAGTAAAGTTGCAGCAGGGTAAAGTTGCAGCACGGTAAAGTGTCAGGAATACTAATTATAGTTGCAGGAGTGTTATGGTTGAAGGTAAGTAAAGTTGTAGGTATATTCAATTGCAGGAAAAATGATGACGCAGGACCATATAATTATAAGTAGATAATGTTGCGGGAACACATAGGGTATAACTCCAACGATCTCGTTTATAGGTGATGGTGATATTGGGATCGGCATCCGTGTTTAAGGCACGCGCCAAGCATCCGGATCTCTGATGGAACAAAAATTCCTTCCTAAGTCCGTTGGGGCCAACAGCCCTGTCGAGACTGGGTACCCGTTCCAAAATAACGCCAAAAATGGGTATCCAATAGGCGTTAAAAGCAGGATTATGTCACCTAGTAGCACCACGAGGTAATAAAAGTAACAAGATACCGCCGTGCTATCGTAAAATGTAAGGCTATCTAGCGCCACGAGACAATAACGCTGTGGAATTTCCACGTCCTATTGTTGCAAAATGTTCGCAAACGTTGGCGAGCCGGCGAGCGGATCAACGCTCAACGTTTGCTCGCAAGGATATTAGTGTCGAAATGCGAATCTTGAGGATTGTCGTGGACGGTGCGCACGTGCGTGCTAGGACCAGATTGGATGATGGAGCCACGAAAAAGGATACGCACTAGGTATAACTGGGCACGGAATGTGCGAATATGTACATACTAGCAAACCCATGCCCGCTTCGCTGAGCAGATTTGCAATGGGCTGTTGCCTCTTAATAAAATTCAGTGTAGCCAAGAGGCGTATAAATTGAGAAATACAAATATTAAAGGGTATAGAAAGAAAACTTTGAATAAAATTCGTTTTTTAAATATCTTACATTTTATTCAAATGCTTTCTTATAAACCATTTATATCAAACTCATTTTTAATATTTTTTTATTATATAAGATAAGAAAAGATAAGATTAAATCAAAGAAATATTAATTCAATGAAAAAAGTACGCCATTTTATTGCTTGAATTTATTTTAGTTTTAAAGAAAAAAATGATCGAAATCTGCGAAGTGGTTTTTTTTAAATGGCAGAAGACATTTTACATCCAATTCATGTCAGTTCAATAAATCCTGATCTTGAGGCTAATGATAACCAGGCTTTGCTCTTGATCGAAGATATGTGTTACCTCATATGTGCGGCAATTTGTTAGTCAGGTTAGGAGTGCCAGCCCCAGATCGCAGAGTGAAAGACTCATTTAATAGAGAATTGGAACGTGAACGTGAATATGATCGATATGAATTAGACCAATCAGTTCAAACGAATGAACTGTTGAACCCAAAATAGAAGAAAGTTTATGATAAATTAATTAATACAATTGATGATGGAAATGGTGGCTTATTTTTAATGGATGCCCCTGGTGGAACAGGAAAGACATTCCTCATGTCATCGATTTTGGTCACTATTCGTGCGAGATCCGAAATTGCGGTAGAAATTGGATTTTCTTGAGATAAATATCATCTTATTCTCAATCCATTGTACCAACAAAAATTATTTCCTATCTTTCTATTCCTTCTAACTAATGCCGTGCAGTTTGCATTTAAAAGACCTTGGGTCTTACAGGCATATAGTTAAAATTATAAAAAAAAAAAAAAAAAATTGCTCATTCAGCGTTAATATTGCCATTAAATCTTCAAACTACTGAACAACCGACATGTAACATTGCAAAACACTCTGCAATAGAAAAAATTTTAGTAGCCTCACAAATCACATCTGGGATGAATGCACAATAACGCATTGGAAGCTCTTTATCGAACCTTAAAAGATCTGTCCAATTTCGGCAGCTAAGGATAGAGATGTGAATGACTTAAACCTTATAATTGAGAATCAAATCGTTGGTACTCTGCATTCATTCAAATCTATTGACTGTGTAACAAACGAAGATGAAGCCACTGATTATCCAACTGAGTTTTTAAACTCCTTAGATGTACCTGATTTACCACAGCACAATTTACAACTGTAGGCGGGCTCGGTAGTCATCAGCTTCGAAATTTAAAACAACCAAAACTATGCGATTGAACGCGCTTGGTCATAAGAAAACTGAAGAGTGATGTGCTGCCCGCGACCATACTTAACGGAAAATTTAAAAATAAGTTCGTTCTCATTCCGAGGATTCCAATTATCCCAACAGATATGCCCTTTGAGTTTAAACGAATTCAGTTCCCAATTCATCTTGCCTTCGCCATGACAATTAACAAATCTCAATTCCAATACTTGACTGTTTGTTTTCTCAACCCATGCTCACTTCGCTGAGCAGATTTCACAATCAAAAAAAGTCGTACCATTTTTCAATTCGTCAGGCTGGAGAAATGCTAATACTTAAGGAAGCAGAAAGAAAATATTTGAATAAAATGCGTTTTTAAAATTTCTAACATTTTATTCTAATGCTTTCTTATAAACAACATTTTTTGTATTACCATCTTTAACATAAATAAAAATTGCGAACGGTTTCCCTACTCTAGAACACCCAATATACAGTTCACCATGAGAAATCAATACCGCAAATTTTCAAAAACTGACCTCGGGCTTTATTTATAGTGATGGCAAAAGCAAGGCGAATAGGAAATTGATGACGTTTAAAATCAAATGGCTTATCAGGTAGAATGATTAGAATTCTGGAGATCAAAACATCTTCCCCTTTATATTTGCCACTAATAATCCTAGCTTCAATTAGATTGTTCATTCACTTTTTTCAAGCTAGTCTAGTACCATTGCAAAGTTGAGGTTGATTAATATTACGCAGCATTAAAATCGGGGCTCCAATTTTTAGAGCTAAATAATGAGGTGGCAGTCCCGGTAAATCAATCGAATTCAAAAGTTCCGTCTGATAATTCACTACGTCATCCTCATTTATAAATGCATCAACTCATTTGTTGGCAACAAATTGTCCATCTATTTCTTCTAAAATAGATGCATTAATTTCAGCGACATCTTTATTTTTGCCTTTAGCTCTTTCACTTAACCAAGTACGATTTTTATAGTTCTCCGAAAAACTTGGAAACACACTTTGAACCAATTCTTTCTTTGAATTCCTTATACAATAGATTTTTGCAGTGTTATTTGGCTATTTGAACTATCAACGTCAACGGACATTTTTCCATCTCCAATATCCAACAGCTGCTTTGAAAATTCTGCAGCAGATGGATCACTTTAGTGAGTGTTTTAACAATATATCCACAAAGAAGAACATTTAAGGCATAGACATCCGCAGTAGTCGATCGGGGTATGACCGGCAAAGTTTGTCTGAAGTCACCCGCCAACAATATTATGGCGCCACCAAATATTACTTGGCTACCTCGCAAATCTTTCAGAGTTCGATCTAAAGCTTCAAGTGACTTTTTGTGTGCCATTGTACACTCATCCCATACAATAATCCTACACTGTTGCAAGACTTTGGCCATTGCCGACGTTTTAGAAATATTACATGTAGGGTAGGCGCTTCGTTAACCTGGATGTTTAAAGGAAATTTAAGTGGAGAGTGCCCTGTACGACCACCATTAATTGATTGCATACTGACAAGTGCACTTGCAACATATGCAACATACGTAGCATACATGGTATTATTTTTTTACAGGCAAACCTGGTGCAAATAAATACCTATTGGGCAAAAAAAGAATCACTAAAATTGATGTTGTCAAACTCTAGATATAAATGCATTTGTTGCAAATGTTGTATATTATGTGTTGCATAATGATTCATAACTATGCATACATTTCAGTTATGATCAATTATTTAATTTGTTGATTAGCTGATTGCATGGTGGCAAGTGCATTTGCAACATATGCAACATACGTAACATACATTGTATTATTTATTTGTATACACAAAAACCTGGTGCAAATAAATACTTTTTCAGCAAAAAAGGAATCATCAAATTCGGTGTTGTCAAACTCGAGATATAAATGGTCAAACATAAATCAAATTCATTTTTATATATATATAGATTTCGTCCGTTCAATTGTATGTATTGCATTACAGGGCCCTTGTACGTAAAAGCAGAAATGCAAACAAAACATTTTCCACCGCTGTGTATGCACCATTAGCTTCGTTCGAGGTGCAAAAAAAAAGAGTTGTTGCAGCCTCGCCTGCCCTGCCTAGTTCCTATGATCCCCGGCTCCTGCTTCTCCTTAGTCCTATTGAAATAATCCTACAGAAATAATGGACAAGAACATGTGTTAGCACACGTACTATGTGGTTTAGGTCAATTCCTCCTATCGTGGTCAAAATTTACCTCCATGACCTCGATAATTGATAATAATTATTACTCTTACCTTTGCTGTATCCAAAAATATACATTTGGTGTCAAAAATCCTTAATTGTTTGAGCAATTGGTAATGATTCCAATTGCCAGACAAAAAAAATGGGCGCGGCTCTGCTGCGTTTAAAAAAACTTGTTCTGATAATTGAGTTGCGTCTCTGCCAAAGTGTTTCTTCAAAATGAAGTCTGCAGATAATTTTATCATCCACACTACCATTTTCCAGGTAGCCAACGCCTTGTTTTCCAGTATATTTCCTCTTTCCAGTATTAGGTGTGTTTCTTTGTTGGCAAGGTAGATGGCGTGTGACAGGGAGCATTAAGGTCTATGCTCACTTGTTTATTTTTGCTAAATGCGAATTTAGAATCACGCAATGTACGTCAAATGGAAACAAGTGGTCAATAATGACAATGTTAATGCTCCGACTACTTGAAGAGCCATAATTGCGCACCTTTCTGGATACGATTTGACAGAATTCTAACCACTTTGTATCCGATCTGGGTTATCTCGAAAATATTACTGTCAGCAAAAAAAAAGGGAAAATATAAGGAAGAACTGACACGGTGGCGCTGGTATTCGCATTCGGTGCACAGGTTAGCATAATTTGTTATGTGAATTCTTTACTGTAGTATGGGCTCAACAATATGTTCATTTGGCACCTGTCAGGCGCGAAACATTAGTACCGAGTAATTGACATTTGTGTGACAGCTGCATGTCATCATATTTCCTCAGGTTGAATTAGGCGCCTATTACATTTCTTGTTCATGGGATCGAGTGTATAACGCTTCCATAAGCAAAAAAAAAAAAACTATTTGTCATGATCTTTCCTAACTGGTGGTAAAGATGTAACGTAAGCTTTACTTTGATAATGTGAACAGATTTTGGTTCTTTCGGTTTTGAAGATGTATTTGCACGGAATTCTGGACATTTCAGACATGAAACTACGGAATTATGAATAACAGACTGACTATATCTCTATGTAATAACAGGTGAAATATGTCAAATCAAGAGGAGTAAACCGGCCGCATCAATCTCTTCACCTGATTCGTCTTTAACAACTATCTGTCATATTTCATAGATCCGATGTTCTCTACGTCGTGGATATCTCTTTAATTACAATCTGACTAGTGTAATCCCTGAGTCTGGAAATTCCGGTGTGCACTGAACATAAACTGAACTAGCACGTCATCGGTTTCTCATTCCAATGTGTCTTTCCACTGAAACTGTGGGAACGAGAACATTCTGGAAAATTGATAGAGTCTGGAAAATTTGTGGAATCTGATTAATGGACTGGGAGTCCATTTTGAAATTGGATTTCTTTTGTGGAAGCTTCTATGGTGGAACCCATTAAGTGCGTTCAGCACATTGTGAGTAAGTAATATGGTTTTGCGAGTAGATGGCACCAGTGGCGTTCGCTTTTGCCAGTGACTAGCGAGAAAGTTTTCCCTACATGTTAGACTTTGATTTCATTCTGTGGTGAATATTTCTAAAGTCTATGGTGCTACTCCGAACATCCTCCCGCCGTTGAAGACCTGAGGGATTCAACTTTATCGTTGTCGACAGGTAGAACGCAAAGCTTTGCGACGGCACGTCTTATAGTCCCACTGCCGAACTACTGCTACTCGTACGACATTGTCAGCTCCTTTGATGACCTCGATGACCCTTGCTAGTGGCCACTTTAAAGGTGGAAGATTTTCACTTTTTAACAATACCATATCACCGATGGCTATGTTGGAGGTTGATGAACGCCACTTATTTCTCTCCTGAAGTGCTGTCAAGTATTCAATGCTCTACTTTTTCCAAAAAACTTGCTGAATAAAACCAGGGCCGGCCCGAGCTAAATTAGCGCCCTGTGCAAGCTTTATCATTGGCGCCCTCAATTGCGGTGATTTTTGGAAGAAGTCATTTCCTCATTACCCAAGGGGTAGACTTTGCAATGCGTTTTTTTAACCACGTATCCCCAACAGGCCTATTCGATACATCAAAAATAATAGTAACTGAAGAATACAAAAATAATTGTAAATTTAAGTCAAAAAATATATCACAAAATTATAGGAGATATACAAGATATATTTGAGGTAGGTTGTGTAACGTACAGTTTGTGAATTTTTATAAGCGAAAGCTTATTAAGGGTGATTTACTTAAGGTGTGCCAAACAGCTAGAGCGAGTAGGTTGAGTTGGAACAAGAAAAACTCATGTGGGAGGGGGGTCGTCTATTCCCTTCCGTTTAGCTGAGAGGGTCAATTTTCTTAAAACATGACTTAAATTGGAAACAAAAATTATAAAAAAATAACAAAATAACTTCTACAACGCCATGCTATGCCATTTTTTAATGCTAAAAACCTCTTTTTTTAATTATTTTGTTTTGAAAAATATTTATTTTAGTGAAATTTTTTCAAAATATTAATTTTCAAACTCAAAATTAAAAAAAAAAGTTAAAATCAAATTTTCAAACTAATTTTATTTCAAAATGTTACCTTATTTAGTATTTTTTTTTTTGCCAAAATTCAATGCTCTTATTTGATTCAAGTCCAACATTAAAACCCGTATGTCTCTAGGATTTCTTGTTGCCAAGCTATTCAAAAATAAAAGAACCTATTTCTGCATAAAAACACGAAAATCTAGCCTTACGAGATGGCACAAGTAACGCAAATTTTTGTGTGTTTTTTATGAACAAGAAGGTTCGGATATTTTTGAATAGCTTGGCAACAAAAAGTCATAGAGCCATACGGTTTTCAGTGTCTGACCCAAAACTAATAAGAGCATTGAGTTTTGACAACAAAAATAATACTTGAATACATCAAATTTTGAAAAAAATTAGTTTGAAATTTTTTTCTATTTTTTTGTTGTCATAATTTTGAGTTTGAAAAGTAATATTTTGAAAACTGATCACTAAAATAGCTTTATTTAAAAGCATTAAAAGGGAAGGGATTTCTGACTTTACAAAAAGATATGGCATGGCATTGTAGGAGTAACCGTTATTTTTTAATTATTTTTGTTCCAATTTAAGTCATGTTTTTAGAAAATTGCGCCTCCTGGCTAAACGGAGATGAATAGACCCCCCTTCCATACGATTTTTTTCTTGTCTCAACTCAACCTACTCGCTATAGCTCTTTAAACAACCTGACACCAAAAATAATACAAAAAGTATTTTTTGTTATATTTGCTAACACCGATTACCCTGTATTAGTCAAAAAATTCTTTTTTTTAATGGAAACAATGACTGGCAGGCAAGAACAAAAAAAGAGAAAAAGAAAACTGAATAAAAAAGATTCACTCAATAACGACAAACGACAAACCTCATCATTAGTCATCGCATCATCATCAGTCATCATTCATTATTTCCATATTTAAATTTCAACTCAACCCTTTGTCATCTCTCATCTCTCCAGACGAGTGATAAGATTCCGCCACAGAGGACCTAAAGAAGAATGAAATCTTTCGTACGTATCACCCTCCGACACCCATTTCCGGTTTTTTTTTTATTATTTGAAATCGTGTCTGTGAATAAATGCAAGAACAACAACACAAAATCATATCATACCAACTGTGCGTGTATGCGAGTTTTTACGCACACATTCGCAGATGGTATGATTTATCTGTCAAATCAGTTTGTAGGCAAAATCCCGTTTCCAGCCTACATTAAACTCTCTTTCATTATATCCTCTCTGGATTCCACTCATAAAGAGAAGCCAATGACAAACTTAAACGTAGTACAAAAAACACTCAACCGAAAGAGTTTAAATTCATAGGTGCAATTTTTAATTTTGCACACTGTTGTGTACATGAGTATGAATTTTGTACCTCAGAATTTCTGTTGAGTAACATTGCTCACTTTGATTTCATATAGAAGTACTGACATCGTGCGCATGTTACCAACATGCACACTGTTAATTATCTGTATTTATGCTGTTGAAACTTTTTTTTATGTTACACTGCATAGGGGTGGGTTATGAAAATAAAATAAAATTTCTCATACGTGGTGATTCCTTATAAAGAGAAAAATAGCATATAGCTAGGTAGGTAGGATTAGGTATCTATTGAAGCTAACTTGGTAGTAGGTTTTTTTTTTTACTGTGGGACTGTGGGGTGGGTGTGAATAAGAAGGTGGATTAATTTTTGGAATAGTAGTAGATGTATATAATTGTATATCTGTCATTAAATTCAAATTAGCTGTTAGTTATATAATGAATATCAATATTGGTGTGAGCTACAAAAATAAATGAGAATTAAAAAAGAAGGTAGTGGTTACGAGGTGACTATTTAAACGTTCGCCCAAGGCGCCCATTGGTTTCAGCGCCCTGCGCATTTGCACCGCTTGCACGTATAGCTTGTCCGGCCCTGAATAATACACACCCGCTGCCATCTATTAAGACGATTGATATTCAGTGTAGTGACATCGGGCTCAAATATTGATGTAAATGGGGCACCAACAAGAAAGTGTCCGGGAGTGAGCACCCCAAGATCTTCAGGATTTTCTGTAATAGGACATAAAGGCCGTGAATTGATTATTGCAGAAATTTGACAAACTTAAGTTCTAAGTTCTTCAAAATTCAAAATTGTGAGACCAACTGTTCCCCTAAGATGATATTTAGCTAATTTGACAGAAGCCTCCCATAGGCCTCCAAAATGTGGAGACCTAGGAGGGATAAACTGCCACTCGATTCCATCTTGCAGGCATTGCTGTTGGACATCTGCTACATGTTTATCACTGAGAAATATTTTTCGAAGGTCCTCCAGCTCATTTTTGGCTCCTACGAAATTTGTGTGATTATCCGACCATATGGTTTTTGGCCTTCCTCTTATAGAAATGAACCGTTTTAAAGATGCCAAAAATTACGGAGTTGACAGATCCTTGAAAAGCTCCAAATGAACTGCCTTAGTAGCAAAATAAATGAATAAGCAAATGTAACATTTTACAGGTGGCCTGCTTCTTATTTCAGACTGGTAGAAGAAAGGCCCACAAAAATCTACACCAGTCACCAAAAACGTTCGAATTCCTTGCACTCTTTCAAGTGGTAGACTACCCATGATGTGTTGGGCTAATTTAGGTTTGGTCCGAAAACAACGAATGCATTTGTTTACAACGCGAGTTACTGTTTTTCTCCCTCCGATAGGCCAATACTGAAGTCTGATTGATGCAAGCAGCGATTGAGGTCCAGCATGTGATAACTTTTGATGAAAATAATCTATTATGCTATTTGTCAATGGATGGTTCTTATGAAGAATTATTGGATGCTTAGAATCAAAATCCAATAAAGAGTTCTGCAACCGTCCACCTACTCGAAGTAACCCATTAGTGTCAAGGAAAGGACTTAGAGAATAAATGCTGCTAGATGAATCAATAGTCTTCCTAGACTTGAGTGCTTTATATTCTAGAGACAGATGCACTTTCTGTACCATTCGCATCAAAACCATAGTTCCTTGTTGAATTTCTTTAATGCGCAAAGGACCAAAAACATTTTCACTTTTCAAATTTGAGAATCTATAGATGTAGGCGTAAACTCTTTGCACCCTCCAAAATGAGTTCAAAAATTTGCATTCTAACGATAAATCAATTAGCTTTGTTGTGGAAAGGAGAACCCTTTTACGTTTTTCTGGTAAATTTTGAGAAAGAGCAGGACAAATAGGCCATCTGTTTCGCGTGTCTGTAAGGAATGCTGGCCCATGCTTCCAAAGCGATGAACTTATAAGTTCCCTGGGAGTAGCTCCTTTTGAAAGGATGTCAGCTGCATTCATCAAAGAGGGAACATAATGCCATGTCATGCCTTTCGTTAGCGTTTGGATTTTGTGTACTCTGTTTGCCACGAACACATTGTAGTTTGTGGGCTCCTCTCGTAACCAAAATAGGACTTAAGATGAATCCAACCAGCAATGAAATTCACAATCAAATATTCCTAATTGAAATATGGAATGGGTGAGCTCAGCAAGAATTGTTGCGGCTGCCAATTCAAGTTTCGGAACTGTTAGTGGTTTCAGTGGTGAAACCCTTGATTTGGAACACAATAGAGATGATTGTACGAAGCCGTTTACCGCAGATCTAATATAGATGCAAACACCATACGCAAGAAGACTAGCGTCGCAAAAAGCATGAACCTCCAATTTGGCATCAGGAACTAAAACAAATCTAGGAAAACTGATGCTATCAACCAGTAGAATTTCTGTACATAAATTCATCCAAATAGTTTGCAATGACTGGGGAAGACTTTCATCCCAATTGACCTTTTCCTTCCATAAAAGTTGTAAGTAGATTTTTGCCTTTGTGATAACTGGCCCGATCAAACCAAGTGGATCGTAAAATCTAGCAATGAAGGACAGCACAGTGCGTTTGGTGATCTTCTGATTTTGTAAAAAGGGAACAAAAGCAAATAAAAAGTCATCAGATCTTGGCTCCCATACAAGCCCAAGCGTTTTTGTAACATCACTACCATCATGGAATTTTAAAAAGGTTTCTCTTTCTGCATCCGAGACATTACCAAGAACAGTTAAACTATTTGAGCACCATTTCCTTAATTTGAAATTTCCTCGTGCAAGAATTTCCCTTTCTTGCTGCATTATTTCAAGAACTTCTTCAATTGAGTTACCACCAGTGATCAAGTCGACGTAAAAATCCCTGCGAACGATTTCAGAACCGATTGGATAGGTTTGTTCCTCATCGAAAGCTAATTGGTGCATTGCCCGAATGGCGACAAATGCGGCTGGCTTCGTACCATAAGTAACGGTATCTAATTTGTAGATTTTTATTGAATCAGCTATTTCGTCCCTCCATAGAATACATTGAAGATGATTATCAGGAAACGAAATTCAAACACAGCGATACATTTTGCAAATGTCACCCGTCAGTGCAATTTTAAAGGAACGGAATCTCAAAAGTATGTCAAACAGCTTTGGTTGTATAGTGGGACCAGAAAGCCAAATATCATTCAAGGACTGTCCGGAAGATGTGATCGCTTACCCGTCAAAGACTACTCGGAGTTTGGTCGAAGAACTATCAGCCTTCAAAACGCAATGATGCGGCAAAAAATATGTAGGTACTCCAGGTGGAAACGAATCTAGAATTGACATATGTTTTAGATCCTCATACTCCTTAATAAAGTCCGAATACTGACGTTTTAGCTGAGGATGATTTTGAAGCCTTTTCCACTTGCAGCTAAACATGATGAGTTTTTAGTACAATGTTGTCCACCACCAGAAACTATCCATCCCAATCTAGTTTTTTGAAGCAATGGTAAACTATCACCTAAGCGAATTTGTCCAACGCACATTATTTCAAAAAAGAGACTAGCACCAATGAGAATATCTATTTTCTGAGACTTAAAAAAATGTTGGATCTGCTAGCTCTATATTGGTAGGTATGCTAAAATTCGTTCTATCAATCGTACAGTTAGGCTGATTTTCAGTGATAGTGGGAACGATTATGGCTACAAGTGAAGTTTTATATTCTCCAATCCGGAAATGTATTAATATTTCAACTGATTCATTAGAGACTAGATCTTCTTGTCCTATACCTGATATAAGTGTTGTTGTTTTCTTTCTTCTTAATTTAAGTTGGTCCGCCAATCCCGTGGTTATGCAATGAAGTTGTGAAGCTGAATAGCTCTACATGGTATGTGGGAACCAGTTTGATTTTGTACGAAGATTATTGCTGTTGCAATAAAGACACAGCTTACAGGCATACGCTCTAAGGTTTTTGAGTTGGATGTACTTCAAGAGGCCGAAATCAATGTTGTATGTGAAGACGTTGGCGTCTGGGTTGAGTCGACGGAAAACGATGGGGCTACAGTAGCCTTTAAATGTAGCAAAGTGTGGTGCTTATATTGACACATACTGCAGCGTAGGGATTGGCATCGAGCTACCAAATGCCCCTTTTTTAAGCAATTGAGACATAGAAACCGTTGCAACGGTTTCTATGTCTCATAGGGGTATTTGCCCCGAAAAACCGCTCAAAAATCAATTTTTCAAAATGTAGAGTTAAGAAGTAATTTTTTTCCTAGCTGTTGTTAAATACCCATGGAATACTTTTTTTTTATTTGAATGCACACATTTCGCCACAGCATCAGTTGAAGGTCGTCGATCGTAAAGCTTGCACTGTGGATCATTTGAATTGTGTGAAAAGTAGCCGCGCTAATTAATTCCGTTTACATTGTTTTTTATATTGTATACATAGTTTTTTGATATGGAGGGTTCATCTGCAGGTGCGTTCTTTATTATAAAGCTGTTTTTATGGTTATTGAAACTTTTATTTAATAGCAAATTAATTTATTTTCAATGTATTTATGGAAAAGCACATTATTATATTTTTTTTTCTATTGTGGAGCTTTTGTATAATTATTCGCAGTTATTCGGTAATATTTTTGATATCAGCTTTAAAAGAAAGATGTCAAAAAGCAAAAGCAAAAAAAATAACCTGCCCATATCTGCCCCTCGAGAATTTATCGTCCCTGATGTGTGTCTAGTCCAATGCAAAGAAAAAAAATATTTATTATCAAATTAATTCTTTTTATTGAAGGATCGTCAGGCTTGTGCGTTCTAACTAAAAGACAGCTATTATGATGTTATTAATGAGTGTGGTGAGAAAGATTTTGAAGCCAAATTAGATCATCCTCAGAGCTATTTGCTCAATAAAGCGTCTTGTACGGAGGAAAAACTTAAAGATTTTAAGCTTAAAATTGGACGTTTAAGGTATTTTATTTAATTGAACTTTTTTTTATAATGCAGTTTCAACTCTGAATTTCTTAAATTGTATTAAGGTATGAATTTAAGTTAAGATGGTTAAGTTCACAACGGACAAATGATAGATTTTTAAAAAAAAATGAAGTTTGGCTTCAGGGAGTTTTTGAGGTAGGTACCAACTTTGACTGGGCGTGGCCGGCCGTTGAAACTTTTCACAGAACTCAGCGTACAAAGCAAAAGAAGAAGAACACAGAGCTTACGTGAAGATAATGAAACGGAGGAACTTGCGTTTGCTACTGAAATGAAGCTACGTGAAACCGGGAAATCGCAAGCTGCAAAAGTACTACAAGAAATCATTGAGTCTCCTGGTAGGGTAAAGCGATATAAAAAAGCATTGTCTGATAGTTTACAACGGCCACGTGAGTTATCCACTCTTAAAGCTCTTTCTATTTTTGTTGAAGCAAATCTTTCACGTAAACAGTATGAAATAGTGAGATCTAGTGACAAAAAACTTTTTCCTTGCTATAGCATTCTCCAAAAAGCAAAAAAGCAATGCTATCCAATCCCCGAATCATATACTGTTACAGAAACTTTGGCTGAAGTTAACTTGCAGGATCTGCTAAACCATACAACTGGACGCTTATTGTTGTATTTGGATGAGGTACTAGAAACCTTAAGTGAAAACGAGTGTAGGTCCTTAGAACTGGTATCGAAATGGGGATGTGATGGTTCGCAACAAACGCAATTTAAGCAAAAGTTTGAAAACAGTTCTGATTCAGATGCAAATATCTTCCAAAGCTCATTTGTGCCCCTGCGTTTGTTTTGCAGTTTAACCAACAAAGTTGTTTGGCAAAATCCTACGCCATCCTCACCACGATATTGTCGACCAATAAGAATTTGTTTTGTAAAAGAATCTCTTGATATTACGCAAAGTGAGAAAGCTTATATTGAATCCAAGATAAGTGAATTAAACAAAACTGTCATAGAAGGCGATAGAACATTCGATGTAAAACACACGTTAGCTTTTACAATGGTCGATGGAAAAGTGTGCAATGCGGCAACAAACACAAAATCTACAATGAAGTGTTATATTTCTGGAGCTACTTCAAAAAATTTTAATGATCTTTCTATTAGTAAAGAGGTTGATAAAGATGCCGTAAAATTTGGGTTGTCGATTTTACATGCTAGGATACGGTTTTTTGAAAGCATTCTTCATCTTGCTTACAAGATTCCGTTGAAGAAATGGCAGCTTAGAAGTCTTTCAGAAAAAATTATTCTAAAAGAAAGAAAAACTGAAATCCAAGAAAAGCTTAAATCAAAACTCGGAATCATTGTTGATATACCCAAACCTGGTTTCGGGAACACTAATGATGGCAATACAAGCCGAAGATTTTTTAACAATCCTGAACTAGTTGCTGAAATTACTGGTGTTGATTCGAAACTTATATTTAGACTGAAAATCATATTGGAAGTTCTTTCTAGTGGATTCGAAATAGATATTTTAAAATTTGAAGTGTTTACTTTTGATACGGCTAAGTTGTATATTGAGCTCTATCCGTGGCATCCAATGACTCCAACGATGCACAAGATTCTTATACATGGACCAGAAGTAATTAAAAATGCTCTTTTACCTATTGGGCAGCTATCCGAAGAAGCAGCAGAAGCACGGAACAAGCATTTTAGGTTGTACCGGTTAAATTTTGCGAGAAAGTTTTCAAGGACGGAGTGCAACTTTGATGTACTTAACAGGTCTTAAAATAATCATTAGCAGTGGGAAATAAAATAAAGTTCTATTTTTTATTATGCAGGTTACTTTTGAGTTCAGATCCTCTAATAACAAGTTTAAGACCCTTGCCTGTTAAAAAATCTAAGCAATTTACAAAAGAAGCTCTTGAAATGCTTATTTCCGGGATTCCTGGTTCATCGCCTTTAGAGATTACAACACATAATGAAAGTGAAGATGAAGAAACAGCTGAGGAATTGACTGATGGAGAAGAATCTTGAAAAGAGTTTAATGAATAACTTTAAGTTCATATATTTCAATCCATCCAAATTTTACGCATTAATAAAAAATTACCTAAATATATTCAAGATACTTTATTTATACATTAATTCTATAAAAATAAGCTTTAAAACCATTTTACAGTTGTTTCAGCCAAGTATCACTTCATTAAGACGAAAAAATATTTTTGAGCGGTTTTTCGAGACAAATACCCCTATGTGGCGTTGTTTGGCTTCTTTGAATCGAAGGGTTGGAGAAAGATTTCTAAACGATGAGCAGTTGTAAATGTCATGCTCACAAGAATCGCAGAAATCACAGACCTTGACATTTTCATTATTTGATGCTACAAATACCTTTCGACTAAAATTTGGTAGAAATGGTTTTTTGCTCACCTGCTTGCTAGGTGTTTTATTTATCATAGCATTTTCCACATTCTCAAGCATTTGACACCTTTTTTCTAGGAACGTTGACATCAAATCCCAATCAGGTATTTCGTTGATTGGTGTTTGCTCTTCCCATTTGGTTTGTGATGCGAGGTCTAGTTTTTGACCAACAAGATGAATGAGCAAACAATCAGCCAGCTGTTCCTTAGTTCCCATAGATTTAAGAGCTCGAAGATGAGCGCTGCCTTTATCGCTTAATTCTCGAAGACTCGACACTACATCTGCTTCCACCTTGTTCAACGCAAAAATATCTTTAATGTGGATCTGAAAATTTAAACGTTTATTATCATATCTTTTTTTAACATTCCTAGAGCTAAATCATAATTTTCATCAGAAATTTCTATTGAATTAATTGTATCCAACGCTGGTGGTCTCAGACTCGACTTGAGATATTGAAACTTTTCTATTTTCGTCAAATCATCATCATTGCCAAAAACCGTTTGAAACATTGAAAGAAAGTCCGGCCATTCTGTGTAATTTCCACTAAATATTGGGACTGGTAAAACTGGCAGCCTCGATTTTGGCTGCATCAAAATAAACGATGGATGAGGTTCGTCTAAAGAAAATTGTCTCACTGTGGTCGACTGACGAGCTGCAGCAGCACGACGTTGATTAAGTTGGAGTTAGAGCAGTTTTTGCTTCCACGAAATCCTCAAGGAATACAGCGCGTACGTTACTATCAATTTCATTCAGGTCTTCTTGTTCCAAGCCACTCTGGACGATCTCAAAGTTTTTCTCCAAACGATCTACTAATTCTATTCTTACCAGCAGACCTGCTTCCTCTATCCCAGAAAGGTACTCCGGGGTCAAAAGATTTTTTAGGTCATTGAGCTACTTTTTAATTGCAGCACTCTTACGTTTAAAAAATGGAACTTCTCCTTCATCAGGCATTTTGGTTGTGCCCTCTTTTTTTTATTATTGAATAGAACAGTTGAATAAACACACGACGAAAAAAAAATCAATAGTTTATATTAACTACAATGTCTGTGTTATACGCGAAAACAAATTGCATTAACAAAGCATCTAAACTATACGAAAATGTGCACTTATTTTAAAAATCAAATTTATTAAGAACTGTCTTCAAGTATAAAGTTTCGAAAAAAAGGAAATTGTCTTGGAAATCACGTCGGGGTCACCATGAACGATCTAACATTATTTTATGCTAGATATTTTAGCATATATAAACTTATGCTGCTACGAAAAGAATAAGAACGAAAACGAAATTTTCTTCTATACAAACGCTTTTATTAAGCTAGATATTCTGTTCAACTTGCTTGAAGGTATGAAGTTTAAATTCCAAGAGAACTAGCAAAATATTAATATTGATAAAGAAAGCTTATAGTCTAAGATCCCACCGCTCGATTCTGCATGTATCTGTTTTTTTGATAAAATAAATTTTAACTGAATGTTAAGGGTGTATACAATGTATTAGCGATAGGTCGCCTACAAAAAAATGGCCGCAATTATTTTTAATTAATTTTTGTTTAATTATGTTACTGGTATAAAATGCAACTATATGTTTTTTTGATAAATTTAACGTCATTTTAAAGGAAATGATGCAAAGAATCAAAAAAACAATGGTTGCCAGCTCTCAGCCAGCCGCAACCCTAGGGTTGCCAGGTTTAAACAGCTGTATTATTGTTCATTTTTTGCAACCATCTGTTTTTTTAAAAAAAATTATACCAAATTAAAGTCTAATATTTCCTCTTTACGATAATACATGGTTGCCAGTTCAAAAATGGCCGCAAGCAGGGGTTGCCATGCTTTAAATAAACGAATCTCGCTCCAGGTGCAATTCGAGAAAGCATGGCAACACTGACACTTAACCTATAGCAACAGTTTACCTGTGCTATACGTATGTTCTCGTGAAAGGTGACGCTCCATTTAATATTTAGTGCAGATTTTTTGTTCTTAATTTTGATTTTTAAAAATGAAGACGTGTTTTTTGTGTCACGGCGGTGGAAAATTAACAAATTTCAACAATGAATCTTTCAAAAAGTGTGAACTTATGTTATTGTTTCGCAAAAAGAAAAACTATAAATACAATGACATAACCTTAAATAGTGATACCATTGATGCACGAGGTTATCATCAACAATGTTACAAAAAGTTCACCGTTTTAAAACAAAAAGACAAAAATGAATTCAACAATTCTTTTCAATTGTTAATCGTAAGTAAATATTTATGTTCAATAAATGATATTACTCTTTGCTATGTACATATAGATCAGTCAACTGAGGAGCGTTGCCTCCATTTGCTGAAATTTTTTGAGTGAATTATAAATCGAGTTAATACTCCTTGCTTGACTTAAAACCCTTTCGATCCGGGCCAGGACAAAACACATACAAAAGTTCTTTGTTCTGACTTGCCTCGGATCGAAAGGCTTACTAGCAAATAAAGACGTATTGCAATTTTCGAAGTAAAACTTCTTTAGTATCAAATAGGTAAATAAAAAAGTAAAGCTGGCGAGCCAATGAGATGGAATACAGAACACATTATATTATTTTCTATCCAATACTCCAACCTTAAGAAAAATAATTTGAATATGGTGGGCTTACACCCAAGAGTTGATATGGAAAAGTGTTAAATTTTTTCTCTTCTCTACAGTAGGGCTTCCTTTAAAATCTGATATATTTTTGACTCAAAAAAACTGTCCTGACTTATAAAAAAGAGTACCATATAAACTGTAAGAAACAAAATATGTTTATCAATATTTTTTTTTTTTATTTTATAAGCACATTTTTTTACATCAAGTATTGACTGTTTCATTCCATTTATTATCGAACGAATTATTTATAGGACCAGTCCACTGTGTCTGTCGCTGATGTACAGCTGAGTACATCATTCCAGGATTCACCATTGCCATCTTCTTCCGTGGAATCCAAGGAGGTTCCTGTGGCGGCATCAACAAGTGGATCGATGTCGGAATCGGAAGAAGCTATCCCACAAGCACAATCGGCGCTCTCAATGAAAAAAAAAATTCCGTACATTTTTTGTGGATTCATTGAGAAATAAAGTGCACGACTGGGTCGTACGAACTTGCTCTAATGTGTTCAAATGGTCTTGGGGCTTGAGATTTTCGGAAAAAGGCATTGAAAAAATCATATGAAATTTTATTAATCACTTAAAAATCAATAGTTAAAACGTTTTTTGGAGAAAATGAAGTAAGCCATCAGATTTCTTTTGCTTTTTCAAAATTTAAAGAAATTTTTTTTCAAAATCGTTCGACCAGTTTTTTCAAAAAACGGTTTTTTTTGAAAAACTTTTCCAAAATATATACCAATTTTTTTTTGAGTATGCCAACTTCTAGAACTTTGTAGTTTTTATCAGAAAAATAAAATTAAAAAAAAATTGATTAAACCGTTTTTGGAAAAAACAAAAAATAAAAAAAAAATTTTAAACTTTTTTAAAAAACTCAAAAAAACGTTTTTTGAAAAATTAAAGATTTTTTATTATTTCGTTTGTAATAGGGCTTCTACATTAAGAATTTCATCGGAATTCGTCCTGTGGCTTACGAGAAAATCGGATTTCAAAAAACCGGTCCTATGGGAGGTACCGTTATAAGACTTTTCCTGAAAAATTTATTCCAACCAAAACATTAAGTTTGCGGAGAAAACATCATTCAGAAAGTTTTATCAAAATCGTAGGAGCCGTTTTCGAGAAAAATTGAATTTTCACTAAAAGTCGTATGGCAGGTACCGTTAGTTTTAAAGCTAGAATGCTAATTCCAAAAACCCCTCTGTAGGACGTCATAATAATACTATCTACCAAGTTTGAAGCAAATCGGTCCAGCCGTTTAGGCTGTAGGTACCGATACAGACGGACGGACAGACAGACAGACAGACAGACAGACAGACAGACAGACAGACAGACAGACAGAATTGTCGGACCCACTTTTTTAGGCTTCTCTACCATCGTAATGTTATGTTTGATTGTCCAAAAAAATAATTTTTTTTTTACGAATGCATAACTTGCCTTATAGTACCTATAATCGCAAGTAAAAAATTGACAATCGGCGAGTGTATGTGTCATTTCCCAAATCCGAACAAACAATTGAAGAAATAACAACAACTGCGAGGCTCAATGATGATGTACACATTGTTGAGCTTATTGAAAGCAAAGGAATAGTCGCATACCATGGGGTTTGTCTCACCTCTTATCAAATAAAAACGAGAAGACAATCTGCTATTTCAGGCTTTTGGCATGAAAATAGAGCTTGGCATAAAAATGCTTTCAGCTCATTATCTGCATTCATTACCCAAGAAATAATTGAAAAAAGAAAAGTAATGTATCTTAAAGATCTGTTCTTAAGATATAAAGCTGTTTTATTAGAGCTTATGACAGATAACATGTCCGCCGAAGATGTAACCAATTATCGATTAGAACCTTTTGAAACTAAAATTATGAATGCCTTTGGAGACTCTATAACTGTGAACGTCTGCTGAACCGCACCGGAAAAAAATTGTCAACTTACAAGACATAGAGACACCAGAATTGGCAGGTAAAGTCGCGAATTTACAATCGAAAGCGGGAAATAAACTATAGCATGCGGGGTATGAGTTGAGGAATTGTGTGACAAATATTAAAGCCAAAAAACTTCCTGTGAACTTAACAGCTGATGATGTAATTGAAGGAGAGTGCGGAATTCCGGACAAATTATTTGATTTCATGTTTAACCTCATTCAAGGGCCTGATATTCGTCGCAAGAATAGTGTTGAAGATTTCATCAAAATTAAGTCACTATGCAGTGATATCATTTACATTACGACTAAAGGTCGAGTTAAACCATCAAAACATTTGAAGCTTGCACTTGCCATTAAATCACTAACTAGCTCTAGGAAAGTTGTTTCTATATTGAATAAGTACGGCCACACTATTGGTTACAATTTAGCAGAAGAAATTGAAACGGAGATGACGCATACAGCACACGAAGAAAACAAAATTATACCTAGTGGTATACATCCGGTCAGCGAACGAAGCACCCACGTTGCATTTGACAATTTCGATCGCTTTGTCGATACAAGTTCGGGAAAAGATACCTTACACGACACGGTTGGCATCATTTATCAATTTAAAGCAGATGGAAAATCTGAAAATTTGGAAAAGGATACTGAAGAAATGAATTTATCCAGTACCACCGAAATTGTTGAAAGCACTGGCGAATGTCCACCCCGCCCCCGTAAAAGACGGCGATTTGAAGGAGTTTTACATAGCATTCAGCCATATTACAAACAACCTGTACAAGGTATGTCGTTGCTTCCCGTCAGTTCCATTGAAAATGCTATTCATGAATGTAAATATACGAAAGACATTGCTGTAGACAAGGATTTAATTTGGCTTATTTCGCTGTCACGTTTCAATTCGACTCCAATGTGGTTAGCCTTCAATTGTACATTCTCTTCTGATAATAGTCAAATCCAAACCATAGAGTATTTACCTCCAATAAATGCATCCCCAACATCGGATACTGTTGTTCATAAAACTCTGGAAATAACAAGCGAGATTGCCAAGGATTGTAAACAGGATAACATTATCGTCACGTATGATTTGGCCATAGCAAAAATGGCCATGCAAATCCAGGAAGCTTTAAAACCCAAATTCGATAATATTTTTGTGAATATGGGTGCATTTCACATCCAAATTGCGTTTTTTAGAGCTCTTGGCAAATATATTGACTCTAGCGGATTAATTGATGTGTTAGTGAAAGCAGATGTACTTGCTGTAGGCTCGATGAATAATTTTATTGATAGCAAACACTTCAACCGCTGCAAGCGGCTTCATCCTTTGATTTCTGCTGCTTTGCAGGTACTGCATTTCGACCAATATTTATCTCATCTTCAATTGTTAAACGATAACTGGCTGCGCACAATGGTGTAGCAGTAGCAGTAGCACGCAGCAATGTCAAAGTTAAATGTATGTAAATCGTATTGCACGGCTACAATGTGAAGTAGCAGATGCAGCAGAGAGAGTCGCTGAAGTAGAAGTCGACTCGACTTGAACTTCACGACCTGCTGCGCTGCAAAACAACAAAAAACCAAAATGGCAGACATGATTTTTGTTTGAGTTCAGTGCTACACATTGTATTCGTGTATGCTGCTTTGTGAGCGACTTTTTTTGGCATTTACTTTGACATTGCTGCGTGCTTCTGCTACTGCTACACCATTGTGCGCAGCCAGTAAGCGTGATACATCAAATGAGGCTGTTTCTCCAAACGAAGCGTTAGAAGGAAGTGAATCACTAACTGAAGATGATCCTGCAACGTCACAAAGAAATTTATCAAGAATTAACTTTGACCTTAATATATTTGATGAAGATTTGTCGGCATTTATGAATACCGCACAACACGAAATTTCTCCGGACGTTAATGAACAAATTGACTTTCCAGATTCTTTAAAGGACATTTTGAAAGGTTATAAAGAATACTGCACAGTTACTTTACAAGGTGGACACGGAAAAACTGCTCAGTATTACTTCCAATATACACAGTTTGTGAATTTATTTTTACGGTTATCGAGAAGTATTCGTTGTAGTGATTACGAACTTTATTTAGACTCTCTTTATAACATGTGCGATTTGTTTTTTGCATTAAATCAGCCTAATTATGCCAGATATTTAATTTTATATTTAAGTAATTTAATCAAATTGAAAATTAAAGGATCGCCTTTAATAAATGAATTTCGTCAAGGAGCATTTGGCATCAGGCGTACGAAAGCGAAGCTCGCAAGATCACCAGTAGATTTAGCATTGGAGCAAACTATCAATGCCGACGCTGGCAATACTTTAACCGGAGTTACTCACTTCACAAACTCCATAAGTGCGAGACAAAAGTGGGCTCTCAGTCATAGTATGAGGACTAAAATTTTAACATCCGTCAAAGAAGATACAGGTTTATTACGTAAAGACGATACGTCGCATTGTTTACAAGAGAATCAGATTAGAAAAGATAAAATACACCTTAATAATATAATTAACACAATAAAGCAGGTAATTAATCCCTTTGACCAAAATATTGATAAAGATCTGATGTTTAACATTTCTACTGGCAAATCAGCTTCTACACATGTAACGGATTTTCTGCTCAGTATTTCATCGCTTGGCAGTGCACAAAAAGTAAAGTTTATTTCCGAATGTGTTGATAATCCCGAGAGATTCTTCAAAGCCCTCAGCAGAAATAAAATTTTTAATTTCGCATCAGATTGTATTAAAAAATCACAAAAAAATAAAGACGGCAGCAAAAAAGTTCTTTTAAAAATGGAAAGAGATATTTTTGGACGATTATTGGCAATTGGCATAAAAAAGGACATAGACATAGAGAACTGTTTATCGTACCCTCTCGCACCTGCACCGCCAGCTCTTTTCCAATGTTCAGGAGAAATGTTTAAATCAGTTAAATCTACGTTAGCCGACTACTTGAAATCGCAAATTGAATTAACTCATCCTACTCACATTGACATGGAAGTAATAGATGGCTTCTACTTTTTATATATCGTTGGGTCTTCTATGCCTCAGACATTTGGGAAAATAGCACAGTCTATTTTAATAAAACTTTGTTCAACAAGTGCTCGCGAAATACATATTATTTTTTATATATCGTTGGGTCTTCTATGCCGCAGACATTTGGGAAAATAGCACAGTCTATTTTAATAAAACTTTGTTCAACAAGTGCTCGCGAAATACATCAAACATTGCGAACGTGAGAATCGAGAAGAAATTAATATTCCATATACAATTCACGGGCCTCTCCAACCCAGACCTACAAATTTCTGCGAAAGCTTGAAAAATTTCTATTTCAAAGAAGCTCTGGTTAAATTTTTAGCGAGTTTCTGGGAAAACGATATTTTTTTTTCAATATTGCTCAATAAAGTTGTTTTTATTACTGTTGGCGAACAGTGCTTCTCTTATCGTGTAGAAGGGGACCACGTTATAAAGACCGAAGAGAATGATTTAAGTTGTCAACATGAAGAAGCTGACACACGAATAATGTTCCATATAAACAAAGCTCCTCCAGAAACAAAAGTTTTAGTGAAGGCGAATGATACAGACATCTTAATTATTTTATTAGGCAACATTCATAAAGTACCTGACATGGAAATTTGGCTGGCTGGTACAAAATTGAAAAAAACTAAGAAAGATGTATGCTGTATAAATTGTACGCAACTAGCGGCGAGGTTAGGTCCAATTTTAAGTCGTGCATTGCCAGCATTTCATGCGTTTACTGGCTGTGATTATTCAGCTGCATTTTTTAATAAAGGAAAAGTCAGGCCTTTAAAAATTTTTTCAAACAGCAAGACCTTTCAAACAGTTTTCGCGTCGTTGACAGATGCAACTGACGTTTTTAATGATGAAAAAATTTCTGCTGTCCAAGAATTTACCGCACTTGTGTATGGCGTTAAGAAATGTACGAGTGTCAATAAGGCCAGATACCAGATCTTTCAGAAACAATATTCAGCGACAAAAATAAAAGAAAAATTTTTAAAGAAAGTGACTAGCTTTGACTCGAAATTGCTTCCACCTTGTTGGAAATCATTGAAACAAAAAATATTGCGGACTATTTTTATAAATTGCATGTGGCAAACTGCAACTGAGCCATGCTGTGTCAGATTTGATCCAGAGGAGTATCGTTGGTCAGTTATTGATGGCAATTTAAAACCAACATGGTTCATGGGCGACGTGACACCAATGACGGTTGAAGACATTTTGTTGTCATTAAAAGAATTGAGTTTAGATGAACACCAGCAAGAAACAGATGAAAACAAGTATACAGATTATGGCTCTGATGATTCATTGATGATTGATACTGATACAGAAAATGAATAAGAAAATTAATAATATGTACAATTTTAAAATTTAAATAAGATTATGTAGGTATATTAAGTTCATAATTTGTATAAAAAATTGATTTTTACTTTTTCAATAAAAGACCATTTAATTTAAATCAAAATTATTGTTTTTTCCATAAGGAAAAAAAAACTGTTGAGAGATAACCTGTGCAATGTCCACAAATTTACAGTTGTTTCCAGTACTCTTTTTTATACAGTGCACTCGAAGTCAAAAATTTTACAAAATGTTAGCTTACTATCCCAGAGTAAAGTTCTTTTAAAAATGGAAAGAGATATTTTTGGACGATTATTGGCAATTGGCATAAAAAAGGACATAGACATAGAGAACTGTTTATCGTACCCTCTCGCACCTGCACCGCCAGCTCTTTTCCAATGTTCAGGAGAAATGTTTAAATCAGTTAAATCTACGTTAGCCGACTACTTGAAATCGCAAATTGAATTAACTCATCCTACTCACATTGACATGGAAGTAATAGATGGCTTCTACTTTTTATATATCGTTGGGTCTTCTATGCCGCAGACATTTGGGAAAATAGCACAGTCTATTTTAATAAAACTTTGTTCAACAAGTGCTCGCGAAATACATATTATTTTTTATATATCGTTGGGTCTTCTATGCCGCAGACATTTGGGAAAATAGCACAGTCTATTTTAATAAAACTTTGTTCAACAAGTGCTCGCGAAATACATCAAACATTGCGAACGTGAGAATCGAGAAGAAATTAATATTCCATATACAATTCACGGGCCTCTCCAACCCAGACCTACAAATTTCTGCGAAAGCTTGAAAAATTTCTATTTCAAAGAAGCTCTGGTTAAATTTTTAGCGAGTTTCTGGGAAAACGATATTTTTTTTTCAATATTGCTCAATAAAGTTGTTTTTATTACTGTTGGCGAACAGTGCTTCTCTTATCGTGTAGAAGGGGACCACGTTATAAAGACCGAAGAGAATGATTTAAGTTGTCAACATGAAGAAGCTGACACACGAATAATGTTCCATATAAACAAAGCTCCTCCAGAAACAAAAGTTTTAGTGAAGGCGAATGATACAGACATCTTAATTATTTTATTAGGCAACATTCATAAAGTACCTGACATGGAAATTTGGCTGGCTGGTACAAAATTGAAAAAAACTAAGAAAGATGTATGCTGTATAAATTGTACGCAACTAGCGGCGAGGTTAGGTCCAATTTTAAGTCGTGCATTGCCAGCATTTCATGCGTTTACTGGCTGTGATTATTCAGCTGCATTTTTTAATAAAGGAAAAGTCAGGCCTTTAAAAATTTTTTCAAACAGCAAGACCTTTCAAACAGTTTTCGCGTCGTTGACAGATGCAACTGACGTTTTTAATGATGAAAAAATTTCTGCTGTCCAAGAATTTACCGCACTTGTGTATGGCGTTAAGAAATGTACGAGTGTCAATAAGGCCAGATACCAGATCTTTCAGAAACAATATTCAGCGACAAAAATAAAAGAAAAATTTTTAAAGAAAGTGACTAGCTTTGACTCGAAATTGCTTCCACCTTGTTGGAAATCATTGAAACAAAAAATATTGCGGACTATTTTTATAAATTGCATGTGGCAAACTGCAACTGAGGCATGCTGTGTCAGATTTGATCCAGAGGAGTATCGTTGGTCAGTTATTGATGGCAATTTAAAACCAACATGGTTCATGGGCGACGTGACACCAATGACGGTTGAAGACATTTTGTTGTCATCAAAAGAATTGAGTTTAGATGAACACCAGCAAGAAACAGATGAAAACAAGTATACAGATTATGGCTCTGATGATTCATTGATGATTGATACTGATACAGAAAATGAATAAGAAAATTAATAATATGTACAATTTTAAAATTTAAATAAGATTATGTAGGTATATTAAGTTCATAATTTGTATAAAAAATTGATTTTTACTTTTTCAATAAAAGACCATTTAATTTAAATCAAAATTATTGTTTTTTCCATAAGGAAAAAAAAACTGTTGAGAGATAACCTGTGCAATGTCCACAAATTTACAGTTGTTTCCAGTACTCTTTTTTATACAGTGCACTCGAAGTCAAAAATTTTACAAAATGTTAGCTTACTATCCCAGAGTAAAGTTCTTTTAAAAATGGAAAGAGATATTTTTGGACGATTATTGGCAATTGGCATAAAAAAGGACATAGACATAGAGAACTGTTTATCGTACCCTCTCGCACCTGCACCGCCAGCTCTTTTCCAATGTTCAGGAGAAATGTTTAAATCAGTTAAATCTACGTTAGCCGACTACTTGAAATCGCAAATTGAATTAACTCATCCTACTCACATTGACATGGAAGTAATAGATGGCTTCTACTTTTTATATATCGTTGGGTCTTCTATGCCGCAGACATTTGGGAAAATAGCACAGTCTATTTTAATAAAACTTTGTTCAACAAGTGCTCGCGAAATACATATTATTTTTTATATATCGTTGGGTCTTCTATGCCGCAGACATTTGGGAAAATAGCACAGTCTATTTTAATAAAACTTTGTTCAACAAGTGCTCGCGAAATACATCAAACATTGCGAACGTGAGAATCGAGAAGAAATTAATATTCCATATACAATTCACGGGCCTCTCCAACCCAGACCTACAAATTTCTGCGAAAGCTTGAAAAATTTCTATTTCAAAGAAGCTCTGGTTAAATTTTTAGCGAGTTTCTGGGAAAACGATATTTTTTTTCAATATTGCTCAATAAAGTTGTTTTTATTACTGTTGGCGAACAGTGCTTCTCTTATCGTGTAGAAGGGGACCACGTTATAAAGACCGAAGAGAATGATTTAAGTTGTCAACATGAAGAAGCTGACACACGAATAATGTTCCATATAAACAAAGCTCCTCCAGAAACAAAAGTTTTAGTGAAGGCGAATGATACAGACATCTTAATTATTTTATTAGGCAACATTCATAAAGTACCTGACATGGAAATTTGGCTGGCTGGTACAAAATTGAAAAAAACTAAGAAAGATGTATGCTGTATAAATTGTACGCAACTAGCGGCGAGGTTAGGTCCAATTTTAAGTCGTGCATTGCCAGCATTTCATGCGTTTACTGGCTGTGATTATTCAGCTGCATTTTTTAATAAAGGAAAAGTCAGGCCTTTAAAAATTTTTCCAAACAGCAAGACCTTTCAAACAGTTTTCGCGTCGTTGACAGATGCAACTGACGTTTTTAATGATGAAAAAATTTCTGCTGTCCAAGAATTTACCGCACTTGTGTACGGCGTTAAGAAATGTACGAGTGTCAATAAGGCCAGATACCAGATCTTTCAGAAACAATATTCAGCGACAAAAATAAAAGAAAAATTTTTAAAGAAAGTGACTAGCTTTGACTCGAAATTGCTTCCACCTTGTTGGAAATCATTGAAACAAAAAATATTGCGGACTATTTTTATAAATTGCATGTGGCAAACTGCAACTGAGCCATGCTGTGTCAGATTTGATCCAGAGGAGTATGGTTGGTCAGTTATTGATGGCAATTTAAAACCAACATGGTTCATGGGCGACGTGACACCAATGACGGTTGAAGACATTTTGTTGTCATCAAAAGAATTGAGTTTAGATGAACACCAGCAAGAAACAGATGAAAACAAGTATACAGATTATGGCTCTGATGATTCATTGATGATTGATACTGATACAGAAAATGAATAAGAAAATTAATAATATGTACAATTTTAAAATTTAAATAAGATTATGTAGGTATATTAAGTTCATAATTTTTATAAAAAATTGATTTTTACTTTTTCAATAAAAGACCATTTAATTTAAATCAAAATTATTGTTTTTTCCATAAGGAAAAAAAACTGTTGAGAGATAACCTGTGCAATGTCCACAAATTTACAGTTGTTTCCAGTACTCTTTTTTATACAGTGCACTCGAAGTCAAAAATTTTACAAAATGTTAGCTTACTATCCCAGAACAACATCTTAAAGTTTCAATAACTTCCGGTCTTTTGCCAACTGAAAATACATGTCGACTGGACTATGTATTACCTGGACGAGATTCGTTTATTTAAAGCATGGCAACCCCTGCTTGCGGCCATTTTTGAACTGGCAACCATGTATTATCGTAAAGAGGAAATATTAGACTTTAATTTGGTATAATTTTTAAAAAAAAAACAGATGGTTGCAAAAAATGAACAATAATACAGCTGTTTAAACCTGGCAACTCTAGGGTTGCGGCTGGCTGAGAGCTGGCAACCATTGTTTTTTTGATTCTTTGCATCATTTCCTTTAAAATGACGTTAAATTTATCAAAAAAACATATAGTTGCATTTTATACCAGTAACATAATTAAACAAAAATTAATTAAAAATAATTGCGGCCATTTTTTTGTAGGCAACCTATCGCTAATACATTGTATACACCTTAAACATTCAGTTAAAATTTATTTTATCAAAAAAACAGATACATGCAGAATCGAGCGGTGGGATCCTGTACTATTAGATTATGTTTTACAATTGAATGCATATAAGAATTACAGTAAAAATTTCATATTATGTACAAGAACAATTCATTTTTGCTAGTGTTGTTAGACTTTGATTTCATTCTGTGGTGAATATTTCTAAAGTCTATGGTGCTGCTCCGAACAACCTTCCTCAATCGAACAAATTCAGCGCTTTATAGGAATGATAAATTATTATCACCGCTTTATTCCTAAACTTGCTCAAATCATCGCTCCTCTTCAAGAACACTTAGCCTGGTTAACAAAAGATAAGAAAAAAAAATTTCATGGCCTGAAAGTCTCGACCGCTTCTTCGACAGTGCAAAAGAAGCTCTTTCCAAAGCAACCCTCTACACGACGGTAATTTCAGCATCGCCACCGATGCATCCGACATAGCCATTGGTGCAGTCCTTCAGCAGCGAATGTCAGAAAATTGGCAGCCTTTAGCATTCTTTTCAAAGAAAATATTCAGCCCTCGACCGCGAATTGTTAGCTGTATATCTGGCAATCAAACATTCCCAATTTTTCATCGAAGGACGAAAATTCACAGTCTTCTCAGACCACAAGCCACTTTCATTTGCACTAACGAGCAAAACCGAACGAAGTCCACGGCAAACACGTCATCTAGACTTCATTTCTCAATTCACTTCCGATATCCAGCAAATAAAGGGCAAAGACAATGTCGTTGCTGATGCCCTTTCCCGCATTGATGAAATCGCCGCTAACAAAAGTCTGGAACTTGACTTAGAAACCATTGCCGAGCTTCAATCAACTGACGAAGAGTTAAAAAACCTTTTAAAGAATGAAAACTCAAAGAAAACTTCTACTTTCATACTAAGAGAGTTTAAATTCCCTAATGTCAACATTTGTTGTGAAATCTCAACTAACAAAAATCGACCTTTCATACGTACCGATCTACGCTTGAAAGTTTTTATCATTCTTCATGTGATTTCTCATCCCAGCATAAGAACTACTCGGAAACTCATATCAGAACGCTACTTCTGGCCAAATATGAACAAGAATATCAGTGATTGGGCAAGGTCATGCATAGGATGTCAAAAATCCAAAGTCCAAAGACATACCAAATCCAAATACGGTAGATTCGAAGTACCAACAGGTCGATTTGATTACAAACACCTAGATTTGGTAGGTCCTCTTCAGTGTTATTCCATGTAGACAAAACATGTAGACTACACGATTGTCTACGTGTAGACAATTCAACGTAGACAATTCATCATAGTCTACATTAGGGTGGAGTGAATTTTGAAGATTTTTTTTTTTTTGTAAACGCCTATAGTACTTAAAGTTGACCTGGCTTATATGTTAACGATATCAAAAGTTTTTAGCAAAAAAAAAATGTCTTGAGGGTCCTATATGAAAAAATTTGGTTTTTGTTTTTTTTTTATATAATTTTTTTTTTTGTTTTTAGAAAATTCAATTATTATTTTATTTACATAAATAACAAAAAAAATAACAAAAAAAAAATATTTGAAGGTATTTTATATTAATGATAATGTTAATTTTGTTTTATTAAAATTCTAAAATTTGCAGTCATATATGCCATATACCTGAAAATAGCAAACAAAAAAGTTGTTTTTAACTATTACAATTAAGTGACGATTATATTTACCATATAAACTTCTATTGTTTAATGTTTTGTATTTAAGGAACGTTGGTTCAAGGATTTGATTAATTCGGTATTCATTCTAGAATTGAAAAATTATCTAAGCATTATATTTATTTGAAATAAAAAGTTGTATTCACCTACAAAGAATCGTTTTATAGTGTCTGAACAAATTCTTTCTTTGTATTGAATTTTGGCAGATTTTTTCGAGATGCGATTCTTGCTTTTATAAATCTATCTCTTGAATTTCTACCACACACCGAAGCACACGCTTCTGTCACTAGCTTAACACATCTCTCAACAGCTTGAGTATGACAGGGATATTTGGATAATTCGATATTATCAGGAACACTTGCAACCATAGCACGTAAGTCTTCATCTTTATCATTTTTGTTAAAGGAGGTTCGGTCACAGCAGATGAAGTCCAATCAATTAGGTCAATATAGTCATTAGCTTCGAAATTAATTTTTGGTATTTCGAATTGTCGAATTCCTTTCTTATTTTCCGCTCTGCTCTTTAAAATCCTCCTCAAACCTAATTCCCGTATATGCTTTCGTTCATCAGCTAACATGGCAAGTAAAATATTTTCTGGGTGACAAAAATATGCGTTACGTTCTATTACCGGATGAATTACTGATTTAAGTATTTTCGACAGATAATTACAAGATTTAATTATATTTAAAATGTGTTTTGGTCCATCCAAACAAGAGGGTTTTGTTCTTATTTCAAACCAGGTAACGGCATAAACTTTTATTGTGTACTGTGCCAGCACCACTAACTCTTCTGAAGGATATTCACATGCCACATACAGGCGAAGAATCCTGTTAGCTGTTGTAAGCCACCTTGAATGAGACATTTTTCCAGGCTGTCGCTGTGCCAACTCAAAAACCACTTCGCCCTTTGAAACTTCTTCGCACATTTCATACAGGTACCTCTGATCGGTGCTAAGAATTGTAGGTGCTACTTCAGGTAAGTCTACTTCAATTTTGTTGAAGGGTTGAATTGGCAGATTCTCACAACTTTCAAGACTTTTTCCTAAAACCCCAGAAAATCCTTTTGGATCATTTGTTTTACCACAAACATGGTTCATTAAATGGCGAAGGGGAAGTTCATTAAAATGTAGCAAACAAACAAACCAATGAACTGGCTTACCTATGGCCATTTCAAGCTGAGATATGATACCACTTTTAGCTCCCGTGTTCACCACCGTTCCATCGCATCCAACTACTTTAATTTTCTCCATATCAGCGCTTAAGGTGTTTTCAACAAAATCGATAATGCTGGAAGATATTGCCTTGGCATTTCCACTAGTTGGAGCGACATGTCCCAGATAATGAGATAATGTCCTCCTGGTTCAGCAACAAGTACAACATGTTCTTCTGTTGAAACCTTTTTATGTGTTCTGGACCCAAGTTTTTCTAAGACCATAGTTTTGTCTTTCCTTCCATCGTAGTATAACCCGGTAATAGTGTCATTTTCCCCTGTTTGAAATTGAATATTTTGACGGAATTTTTGCCTCTCGCGTCTTATTTTACTTCTGTCAACTACTTTTGAAGGATCTATTTTGGAAACAACGCCTAGGTCTTGTACCAGAATTGATGCAGATCTATCGGATACTCCGGTTCTGTCGCAGGCTGAAGCTAAATTTGTTAACTTTTTCCTAGCATGTGGTTTCGGAATTGTATTTGATGAAGATGGTGCCATTTTGATGGAAATTTCAACGTCGTCACCACTTGAAACATTTTGGTCATCTTCACTCTCATACGACATTTGGGTATCTGTTTTGGGTCTTTTAGATTGTGTCGTCTCTTCATGTAATTTTCTTCTCATCTCCTCCTTAGTTTTGCGATCATTTCTTTTCTGAATTTTTTTGGTGAATTTAGAATCAAGGTTTCCAATCACCATTTTTCTTGACTGTCTTTGGTCAAGTAAGAAATCGCGCTCGGGCTGTGGCACTTTTCTGTCACAAAGACAGTTTAAAAAATGTTCACATTTGCAAGATGAAATGTCGAATAATTGATTGCTAGTCGTCCAGAACAAATTCAGCTTTTGAATAAATGACGTTTGCTTAGATTTTATATTTTTTTTAATTGATTTGTATTTTTCGTTATAGGTTTTAATTTTGTGCAAGATTTGCTGATCTGTTACAATCGGCAATGATGCTTTTAACCAAATACTTTTTAAATTGAGTATTAATTCTGAAGAAACTTCACTAACACTGGGATCCTTTCCTCCCATTTTCTCTTTCACTGAACTTCGAATAAACAAAAATGCCTTCATGACATCGCAATAAGTTGGAAGCACGTTGGTTTTAAGTACAGTGGGTGCTCCAAAAACTTCACACTCGACATCACTAAGCGTTTTCGGCATTTTCAGAATTAAAGAGCAATGTAACAATATTAATAAACAACACTAAAAAATACGAGACACGAAGGAAACAAATAATCTACTAACTCGCGGCCTACTATTTGTGAACACGAACAGTATAAAATGAGCTGGCATGGATTTTTTTAAATGGGGGCATGGGTGCTACATTATTAATATTTATACGTTGGCATTCAAAAAATTAAATTCCTTTCAATTAAAATTGCTACTTCCTTAAAGAAAATTTAATTTTATTACTAAAGGATAGGTTAGGTACACGCGACTGATTTTAAATTTTTTTTTCTTTTACTTTGAAATTTTTGAACTCTGACGTCATATAGGAACCTGAAGATGACGTCATAAATGAACCAAACTTTTTACTTAGGCTTTACATCCTCAAAGGCAACTTTAGCGCATATAGGCCTTAAAGATTTCAAAAAAAAAAAAAATTCGCTCCACCCTAGTCTACATGTCAATGTAGACACTGTAGACAATCAATTTTGTTTCAATTTTCCTACTTTTTTTGTCTTCTAAATCATAAAAACAAAACAAATTTGTTTTATTTTAGTCTTCCACTCTGCATTTTGTATTTATTAAAAAAAAAAAACCACTTCTATTCTAAATGCTTACTTCATAATTATAAAATAAGACGTCTTATTCATACTCGTCTTCGACGTCTTCATCAAAACAATTATATTGATTATCCTCAATTCTTAGTGAATAATAAAGATCGTTCAAAAGTCAAGCGATTTCTTGGTAAACTTGAAAAAACTCTTTCGATTTGAGCGGAAGAGGCTGTAATAAGAATAAGTTTTTTTTTTGTCAAATTTGAAGGATTTGGATGTTTTATAGAGGCAAAATTCCAAAAAAATTTGGTTTTTTAATATGTTGATTTTTCTATTAAACGGTCCCAATCTTTAATCAACAAACGGAACAGTCAACCGCTTGACACCTGTTTATTAAAGTGCAGACTGGATCAAAAAACTAGATATAACTGCAATATGCTACATATTTGTTGTTAGATTTTATTAAAATAAATCCAGGTCATCAAAGCATATTTCAACAACAAAGGACTGAATTTTGAATACTCAATTTAAATCAAACACGCATTTCTAATTCGAAATAAACCATGCGACAGAACAATCAAGAATGACAGATTGGAATGGAATGTCTTCATTGTCTACATTGTCGATGTTGTCGACTTCATTGTCTACATTTTCTACATTGTCTACATTGTTGACGCAATTGTCTACTCTTCATCCGTCCAATGGTTTCTCTTACATCCTCACTGCCGTAGACAGGTTCCCACGTTGGCCAGAAGCCTATCCTCTGGTTGATATAACAGCCACTTCTGTAGCAAAAGCTTTCGTCGAGAACTTCATTGCCCGTTTTGGTACTCCTTTAAAAATCACTACGGATCAAAGAAGTCAATTCGAGTCAAGGCTTTTCACCAAACTGTCTAGACTGTTAGGCATACACAAGATGCACATAACACCATATCACCCACAGGCTAATGGCATGGTTGAGCGGTTCCATAGACAATTAAAATGTTCATTGAAAGCCCGATGCAACACATTCAATTGGAGCTCGGAACTACCAATAATCCGGTTAGGAATTCGCTGCGCAGTCAAAGAAGACTTAATTTTTTTCGCAGCAGAAATGGTTTATGGGCAGAATCTGAGACTTCCTGGAGAAATTTTCGTCGGTAAGGACAACAAGCAAAGCTCTCCAGACGTTCTAATTGAAAAACTCCGCAATACAATGAAAAACCTTGTCCCAACAGAAACTAGACAAGCGAAGCAAGAAATCTTCATTCCAAAACATTTAAACGAATGTAAACAAGTTTTCGTCAGAATCGATAAGGTAAAGACAGGTCTCATGCCTTCATACGAAGGACCATACCATGTATTGCGACGTCTGAGAAAACACTTCGTAATTCAAATAAAAGATACAAATGTATCGACTTCCATTGATCGGCTTAGCCAGCATATTGCATCTAGTTTTTCACCTTGAATAAACCAGAGTTTAAAAGTAAAATATCACATCTTGAAAAGGGGGACTTCATTGGAGGAGGGTGTTGTGGTGGATATTCATTCAGCATCAATTAAGATAAATAAACAATGAGTAAAAAACGAAACATCGCTTAACAAAATACCATCTAATAAAAATCGCGAAGGAATAATTGTTTACACGTACGCGATAAATTAGAGAAAACACTTCGTAATTCAAATAAAAGATAAAAATGTATCGATTTCCATCGATCGGCTTAAACCAGCATATTGCATCTAGTGTTTCACTTTGAATAAACCATGGTTTAAAAGTAAAATATCACATCTTGAAAAGGGGGACTTGATTGGAGGAGGGTGACGTGGTGAATATTCATTCACCATCAATTAAGATAAATAAACAATTTGCAAAAAACGAAATATCGCTTAACAAAATACCATCTAATAAAAATCGCGAAAGAATAATTGTTTACACGAACGCGATAAATTAACTTACGAACGCACCCTCAGAATTTCCTATTTTCTGAACTTTCCCCAAATGCATAGAATGACATCTGTGAATGTCGTAAATAGTTTTTTGTACATTATTATATTTCCTTTCATGTCATTCATTTTTTACATTCTATCTAGAATCTTGACGTGTGTGTTGGAGATACCTAATAATAAAATTTGTATATTAAAACTTAAAATAATAAATTATTTCTTTTTAAGAAGTTTTATTAATTTTATAAAAGGTTTAAAGGTTATTTTCATTGGTACCAAAACGTTTGAAGAAAAGAGGAATAGCCCAAAAACCGGCTATAAATTTGTTTTTATGTTATTGACAAAATAATAAATAATCTATTCACATAATAATGTGTGGTTTGAAAATGATTTTTTTTTTATAAATGATTTTATTCGGGATTTTAGCCGTTCGGGATAATTGTTTTCGGGATTATGGATTTTCGGGATTTTCAGTTTTCGGGATTATGGCTTTCCGGGATTGTTGGGTTTCGGGATTTTGTTTTTCGGGATTTTGGCTTTTCGGGATCATTTTTTTCAGGATTATGTCCGTCTCCCAAATTTTTATGATAAAACAAACTGTAGGAATTCGTAGATCAAAAAGATCTAGCATTGGTAGTGCAAACATCACTCTAGAATATGACGATGAGAATTTAGATTCATTTCTAATTGATATTCATTTTCACGTTATAACGAATGATGTCATTTGTCATTATGATGGAATATTGGGCATTGATTTCTTAAAGAATCAGAGTTCAATATTTATTTAAAACGTAAAATTATGTACAATGATCACATAATAATAAAATTATTATCAAACGATGAAACAAATAGAATGGAAGTTTTAAACTGTAAAGGCATGTACATAATGATGAGGTAAACACACAATTGAAAAATCTCCTCGACGATGGAATCATACGACATAGTCAATATCCTTGATGCAGACCTTTATGGGTTGTCCCAAAATAATCAGACCTTAACGGAAATCCTCAATGGAGGATGGTTATAGATTTTAAGAAGTTTCTGATTTCTACCCAATTCCGAATATCACTGATATTTTAGATAAAGTTGGAGGTGCGAAAAATTTCCCAACCTTAGATCTAAGACCGGGATTTCACCAAATACCTCTGAGTAAGGAAAGCATAATAAAAACTGCTTTTTCAACACCTTATGGCCACTTCGAATATACTCGAATGACATTTGGTCTAAGAAATGCTCCTTCATGTTTCCAAAGAATGATGAACACTGTTTTGTCAGATTCTTGGGTAAATAATGCTTTGTTAATAAATATGATATCGTTGTTTACGGTAGTAGTCTAGAAGAGCATAATGAAAGACTTAAAAATGTATTTCATAAATTGAAGGAGGCAAATCTCAATATCCGGGTAGATAAGTCTGAGTTCCTTAAAGAAGATTTTCAGTATTTAGGATACTTTATTATGTTACGAGCAAGGGTTTACTCCCTAATATAGAAAAGGTTAAGGCGATCGACAATTTACCGGAACCTAAAAACCCCAAAGAAATTAAGAGTTTTATAGGGATGATAGGATATTATCGAACATTTATAAAGAATTTCAGTATAGTGGCATCACCTTTATAAAAGTTATTGAAAAAAATGTTGTCTTTATTTGGAAAGAAAAGAAGAACACACTAAAAGTTTTAGTGTACTTAAGCGGTTACTTACAGAATTTACTTTGTTACAATATCCTAAATTCGAAAAACAGTTTATTATCACAACTGATGATAGTAATTTGGGACTTGGTGCTGTCTCGTCACAAGAGTATTCGGGAAAAGATTTGAATATTAATTTCATAAGTAGGACTTTAAATAAGGCTGAGGTAAATTATAGTACAACAGAGAAAGAATGGTTTGCAATTGTGTGGGCAATACAACAGTTTAGACCTTACCTTTATGGACAAAAGTTTATTATTAAAACAGACCATCTACCGTTAACGTGGTTATTTAATGTTAAATATTATGGATCAAGATTGATTAGATGGAGACTTAAATTAGAAAAATATGACTGTAAAATCACGTATAAGAAAGGTGTAGATAATGTGGTTGCTGATGAGCTAAGCAGGAATATGGTTTTCCCAATATTTGAGAACCAAGAATCAAAAGCTCGCAAAAATGGTATTCAACTAATTTAAATGAAGAACAAAAAAAAAAAGCAGTAAAGGAATTCTTTGGAGAAGACTTTTTAACAGATGAAAAATTAGAAGAAGAGAAAAATGAGTTAAGACAAATTTACGAAGAGGATTGTGAATGGGAAGAGCCGTGTTCTAGTGGAGTTGTTAGGGAAAAATTGAATAGAAATATATTACGTGAAATGGAAATAACCGATAATCCAATAGTAGAAGAAGAAGAAGAATTTAATGGCAATAGTGATAGCCATAACAATAGTGAGGTAGTTGAAGAAAATTCCAATGAGGATAATATTAACGAAGATTTTTTAGATAATATTCAAATTATAAATAATCAAGAAGAATGTGAATCAATTATAAAACAAAGCCATGAAAGGTTTCTAGGAGGTCATGGTGGGCAAAGAGTAACAGTGTCGAGAATAAGAGAAAGATTTAATTGGAAAGGATTTAATAAAGATGTTATCGAATATATTTCTATATATATGCTATATATGCTATATGCTAAAAACAAAAAATTGATAGACACCCAGGCAAAAATCCTATGAGAATAACCTCCACTGCAAACTATGATCTAGAATAAGTTGATATGGACTTAACGGGACCATATAAAAAGGGAAATAAAACAATGTATAGCCTAATTGTACAAAATGATCTAAGCAAATACATAAAATTCATTCCAATAAATGATAAGAAAAGTGAAACCATAGCCAGAGCATTCACAGATCATTGGATATTATATTTTGGTATCCCAAAAACTATTTTAACAGATAATTGGGGTGAATTTGTTAATGAGATTATGAAAGATTTAAGCAAACTGTTTAAAATAAAGCACTTGAGAAGAAGTAGTGCTAATCCTCAAAGCAACGGATCTGCAAATGCCAAGTTAGGAGAATACCTTAGAACTAAGAACCATGACAAAAGATAGAATAAGACCAGAATACTCTAAATTATTTCAATATGCTTCTTTTAGCTACAAAACCTCAAAACATTGTAGCACAGGTTTAACACCTTATGGTTAGGTGAATGACTAAACCATTTATTACAATTAAAATAAGTTTATTTGTATCCATTAGATTAACAACAATTCATATATTCTTACAACTTGAGGATTTGCGATATTGAGATGATTTGCCTCACAGCCGGACGGATGGCGAAAGACTAAAAAGAAACGCATCTGTATCTTTATTCTAGAATGTCGCTTTTGTATGTGTGTGTGCAATGTCGCTTCTGCAAACAGTGTTGCCACAGCACCCCCCTTCCTAGTGTTAGCGATATCTTGCTGGAATTACCACTCTGCGTCCTAGTCTTGATGTACTAGGTTCAGTAGGAGGAGTCCTTGGTGATGGTGGTGATGATTCGATATTAGGCGGTTGACTGGAGGATGATGACTGTGGAGTATCTGTTCCAAAGCTTTCTTCTGAATTTTGTACATAAGCTGGCTTCAGCCTGTCGATGGAAATATATTTATTAATGTTTTTAATATTGATTTTAAAAATTTTATTATTTCTACTGATAACTTTAAATGGGCCTTCATAAGGATTTTGTAAAGGCTTTTTAACTGAGTCTGTTCTGACAAACACATGAGTGCATGTCTGCAGATCTTTGAAAAGGAATGACTTGTCGTTAGAGTGGTTCGAAGCTTCTACCGGCCGTATGGATCTCATTCTTTATTTAAGTGTTTGTAGAAAATCATGAGAATCCGATATCGTTGTTTTTGGTGAATCGTGGAAAAACTCGCCAGGAATTCGTAACGTTGTCCCGTATAACATCTCCGCAACTGTTGCTTGAATGTCCTCTCGGTAAGATGTTCGCAATCCCAATAGAACTGTGGGTAGAACTTCGGTCCAATTAGAGGAGTCATGACATTTTATAGCAGCCTTGAGAGTTCTATGGAAACGCTCGATCATTCCGTTAGCACACGGATGGTAAGGTGTAGTTCTAATATGTTCGATGCCTAGAATTCTGCTCAACTCCCTGAATAGCGATGACTCGAATTGTCTGCCTTGGTCTGTAGTTATTCTTAAGGGCACTCCAAATCGACAAATCCAATTGTTGTAAAGTGCCTGCGCCACGGTTTCTGCTGTCATGTCGACAATCGGAATGACCTCCGGCCATCTTGAGAATCTATCGATCATGGTGAGGCAATATGAGAAACCATTGGATGTGGGCAGCGGACCTACTAAGTCAATGTTCAAATGCTCGAATCGATGTTCAGGCACAGCAAAGTATCCGACAGGTGATTTGCAGTGTTTGCCAATCTTTGATTTTTGACATGCTATGCATTGTTTTACCCATGATTTTGTATCTTTTCGCATAGAAGGCCAAATACAGCGTGATTGTAAAAGTTTCAAAGTTGCATTTCCTCCTGAATGTGACAGGGAATGAAATTTTTTAAAAATTTCTCGGCGGCATGAGTTCGGGATGTAAAGTCGAATATTTTCGTTAGATATATCACAATATAGCTCTCCTTCACAACCAGGAATTTTGAGACGCTGCAACCTTAAGGCATTCGCACTGGTCAAAACTTGCTTTAAGTCTGCATCTGTTTGCTGCTCCGCTGCCACTTTCTTGAAATCTATGGAACTAGTCATTTCGAGAGTCTCAATGCGGGATAAACTGTCTGCCACCACGTTGTCTTTTCCTCGAATATATTGTATATCTGTTGAGAACTGACTTGTGAAACCTAAATACCGTTCTTGTCGAGGTGTAAACTTTTCTGGTTTTTGATGAAAAGCGAAGGTCAGAGGTTTGTGATCGGTAAAGATGATGAAATCACGTCCTTCCAGCATGTATCGAAAATTCTTAATTGTGAGATAGACCGCCAGCATCTCTCTGTCATAAGCGCTGTATTTTCTTTGTGATGGTTTCAATTTTTGGCTGAAAAATCCCAGTGGTTCCCAATGATCAAAACGTTTTTGCTGCATCACCCCTCCGACTGCTGTATCCGATGCGTCAACCATGATTGAGAATTGAGCTGTGGAACAAGGATAAGTAAGCATTACGGCTTCAGACATGGCTTTCTTGCAATCTTCAAACGCTTGCGTAGTTTTGGCTGTCCAGTTTAATTCTTTGTTTTTCTTCGGGTTACCTTTTAAGAAGTCATTCAATGGGCTTTGAAGATGAGCTGCCTTTGGTAAATATTTCCTGTAAAAATTGAGTGTCCCAAGAAAACGCCGAAGTGCCTTGATGTCCTTAGGCTTAGGAAAATTTAATATGGCATCTACTTTATGAGGAAGGGGTTTGATGCCATCACCGGAGACTAGATGTCCTAAAAACTCTACACTTTCTTCGCCTAAAGAGCATTTATCGATGTTGATGACGAAATTGTGGTCATTGAGTCGCTGGAAGAGTTGTTCCAAATGAGCCTTATGTTCTTCAGGAGATGACGAAGCAATCAGGAAATCGTCTATGTAGGAGGAACAAAACTCCATACCTTGAACAACCTCATGTACGAAACGCTGAAACGTTTGGGTAGCATTTCGGAGTCCAAATGTCATCTTGCAGAGAATTCGAACAGCCCGAATGGTGTAATAATTGCGGTTTTCTCGATGTCCTGTGGGTCCATTGGAATTTGGTGGAACGCCCTGACCAGATCAATCTTGGAAAAAATTGTTTTTCCATCCAAATACAGAGCGAAATCCTGAATATTTGGTACTGGGTAACGATCGGGCTTTGTTACGGCATTTAGCAAACGAAAATCACCACAAGGCCGCCATTCACCATTTGGTTTCTTGGCCATGTGGAGCGGACTTGCCCACGGACTTTTGGACGGACGACATATATCCTGTTCTACCATGAATTGGAATTCCTTTTTAGCTGCTGAAAGTTTTTCTGGTGCTAATCTACGAACTCGACAGTGAACAGGAGGTCCCGACGTCAGAATTTGGTGCTTAACTTTGAGAGGAGTGTTAATTTCCTTGTGAATGGTGTTAGGTCTTGTTAAATTTGGGAACTTGGATACTATACTGGAATATGCGCAATTTTCATCCAAAGTTTTAATGGACGAGTTATTGTTTGCTTGTTATTGTATCTTGCCTGGCGCAGTTAATTTGGTTTTATTGTCGATAAGACGTTGTCTTCTTAAGTCAACCAACAAATCGTAATGGCTTAAGAAATCCGCTCCAACGATTGCGTGGTTGACATCGGCAATAATAAAATGCCAGCTCAAATTTCGCCTCAACCCAAAATCTAAATTCATTAACTTCTGCCCAAATGTTGAAATTTTTGAACCGTTGCCCGCAAACAGATATGTTTCCGATCGCGTAGTATCTTTTTTAGCACGAGGATAAACAGATAGATCTGTACCTGTATCGATGAGGAATTTAGTCTTCGTTTTAGGGTCTATGATAAATAAGCGACAATTTTTATTATTATGGCCACTGTCGTCAGTCGCCATTAACGACCGGCCGGGTAGTTTCCCTGATTTGTTTGAAAGTTGCAAGGTGGCTTGCAATTTCTAGCCTGGCTCTTGAATCTGCGGTGAAACCAGCAAATGTCCGAGTCAGGATTGCAGCGGTTTTTGGCGATGGAAAGAGAACGATGTCTGCTCTTCGAACCTGCTTGTTTTTCACGAGCACGATGATTTTTGAAATTGGGTCCTGCTTCTAACCTTGAAATTCGGGTACAGACTTCATTTAACTGAGCCAAGATTTTTGAAGTCTCAAAGGCTGTAGAAGACGGGTTGAAACCAACAGCTGCGATCTCAGAAGAGTTTGAAGTTTCGTGAATTTTATCTGCAATAGTACCTAACTTCATTAGGTCAGTTTCTTGGGTCGCAGAGAATATGGCTTGCGTTTGTGAAGGTAAGCGTTGCAACCACAGAGTGCGCAAAACATCGTCACCAATCTGTTCAGTTGCCAAATTTTTCATATCTCTTAACAGTTGAGATGGACGTTTGTCTCCTAGGTCAATATCTTTGAGCAAAGTTCTGAGGCGCTTTTCCTCAGTGTCAGCGAACTGCTACAGTAGACGTTGTTTTAAGGTAGCATATTTGTCTTTCGCCGGTGGATTTGCCACAATGTCGACCACCTGAGCGATGATGCTGCCATCAATGCTGCCGACTGCAGTGTGGAATTTGGTTTCATCAGCTGTTATGCCTGCCGTAGTAAACTGGGATTCTAATTGCAGAAACCAGACTCGTGGATTCGCTTTCCAGAAAGGTGCAGGTTTGCACGCAACTCGCGAAATTTCTGCCTTAGGGGTTTCTGCCTCAGTCATTTTTTATATGTTATCAAACGATAGTAACGAAAATAAATTGTTTTGTACTCACGTACGAATTTATCTATTATCTATTATAATATTATCAGCTGCTCCTGATTCCAGACACTCAAAAAAATTTTTTTTTTTTTTTACAGACGCGACAGTTTTTTTTATATTCCCGCTTGTGTCTCTTGTTGCGCGTTGTTCTTTTTTTTTCTTTTTTTTTGTAAGGAAAACCAACACGAAAGAGAAAGGAAAAGATACAACAGCGATTGGAAAAAAAAAACTTTTGCAGTTGGCCAATTCACGCGAATTCAGTTTTTGTACGATTAGAATATGGTTAGAAATTAATTCTCAAACTTCGGGATCACGTCGGGGTCACCAATATGGTTAGGTGAATGACTAAACCATTTATTACAATTAAAATAAGTTTATTTGTATCCATTAGATTAACAACAGTTCATATATTCTTACAACTTGAGGATTTGCGATATTGAGATGATTTGCCTCACAGCCGGACGGATGGCGAAAGACTAAAAAGAAACGCATCTGTATCTTTATTCTAGAATGTCGCTTTTGTATGTGTGTGTGCAATGTCGCTTCTGCAAACAGTGTTGCCACAATCTTATGAGATTTTGTTTGGTAGGAAAGCTAATCCACCTAGTGAATTCGGAAACTTAAATTATAAAACACATGCCGATTATACACAGGTGGCAACACTGTTCCTACTGTGTTAAGTTGTGAAAATTTATAGCTCATTTTAAAACGAAAAATTTAAATACAATTATAACATAACAAAAATTACGAAATCCAAAAACCCATAAATTAACCGCAATATACAAAAATAACTGCTTGAGTATAACATCAATCGTATGGACCAAAGAGAAAAGAAAAAATCCGAAGAAACGTCACCCGTCACTACATCTATTCGAAAAACGGGGAAAAACATGAACTTGAACTCTGTCGGTTATATGTCCATTGCAGACTTTGAGAAATTCTTTGACTATAAGCTAAAGGACCTTGCCACGAAAGCCGATAAAGTAGAACTGCGAGACGATGTAGCTGAGTTGAAAAGCGAAAATGGCAAGTTGAGGTCGACAGTTGAAGAACTCGAACAAAAGTGCAAATGTCTGGAAAGCGAATTCGAGCATATAAAGTTCTCCTGTCATGAAGCGAACCTGATCTTCTTTAAGATGCAGAAGAAAAGCACTGATCAGCTACTAGAAGTCGAAGAGTACTGCAAGAGCTTGTCCAATTCTCAAACAATAATATCTACCGACCAAATTGAGTAACTAAGTACTAATAGCAATGGGATTGTGACTTTCTTAGCAAAGTTTATTAACAAATCCAAAGCCTTTCAAGTACTTAAACGAACAAAAACTTTAAAAGGAACGGGGTCACTATTAATAGGGATTTTCCATTATCATTTATCAACTAGACTTAGCCGAGGGATGCTCTTGCAATTGCGAAAACGTCTCCGAACAAAACATCAACAAGTAGGAGTTTCACTTCGCGACGACAAACTAATTGTTGATGGCATGACTGTGCGATGGAACGAAACAAATGGATTCACTGCAGAACAACAAGATGGCTCTGATATTTTAAAACGAAAATTAAATTTGCCTTTAAGCTTTTTTCATGAATTGCAATCGGAAATCATAAATCAAAACAAACAACGTGATTATCAAAAGCAAAGAAAAGAAATGTCAGAGTTTGGAAGTGCAGTTGGTTGCAGTTTCCAGTCCGTCGAAAGTAATGATGGTGGCGCTGGTGGAAGTGTCTCTAATAGGGTGACCTCAAATTTTCCACAAAACTAGGAAATATCCGTCTGTCAGATTCTTAATAATATTAATGTTAAAAATTCTGAGTTACAACGTCGCAGGCCTACAAAATAAAATTAATGTAACAATTTTTTATGAATTTTATAAAAGATTACGATATTATTGTGCTAGTAGAAACACATATTATTGAAGAACATTGTAAATTATATCAGTGGGGGTGTTTTATTGGGTTTTAAACGAACATTGAAGAATATCGCATGTGTACTGAATAATGGTGATGGTCTCGATTATATCGAGCTTAAAGTCAATAACAATAAAATAACACTTATTCCAATCCATATAAAATGCAGCCACTGGGAATACCAGTTCAATTAACTTGTTGACAGCCTGTTTAAAAGGGATTTCTCGAATTTACTACTTCTTGGCGACTTCAGGAACGGGATCTGAAGCCAGTGAAACAAAAATGTGGTGAAAGGAACGCCGCCGATCGAGAGATTAAGTGATTAACACTGAAGGAAGAAGACTTATGGACCTGTGTAATTCTTTTGGCCTCAGTATTTGCGATGGGTTTTCGCCAGGAGACGGGGACGGCGACCTTACCTTCATTGGTCAGCAAGGAAGTTCCACTATAGACTACGCTCTTGCCAGTGGAGACTAGTGCTCTTTGATTAAAGTCTTATCGCAAATATATTCTGACCACCTACCAATCGAAATTTTCCGTCCACAAAACAGAAACTCTTTTGAATCCGCTTTCTTTTACACCGTCACCGATTTTGTATAAATATAAGTGGAAACAGACGATGGCTGATAGATATATCGATGCCTTTGACGAAAATCTAGATTCACAAAGGATAATTAGTAATAACGCACTAACAGTTGAAAAACTAAACGATGTTATAACAAATTCGATTCCCAGACCATGCAGTATAGCACAAAGGTGAAGCAGTGCTAATTTTCGGGAGAAGTGGTTTGATGAAGAACTAGTAAGAGCAAGACAAAACTCCTTTATCTGGTAAAGAATACCACGAAAGAATCCATACAACAATTTCCTAAGGCGAACGTATGTCCAATCAAATAGTGAATATAAAAATTTGTGGAGAGCTAAGCGTCGAGCATACCCTGAAAACATCACAAGCAGTACCTATCGCAGGTTGCAGAAATTCGTCTGAATTCTGGAAGTTGGTACGGGAAATAAACAATAAGCAAACGCACAACAGTCCAATTCCCATTGAACTCCGTGAATTGAATATATACTTTCAAGAAATAACAAGAGACAAACATACTACTTCTTTTCAGTTCGCTACCCCATTTTAACAGAACGAGATACTTGATGCTTATTTTACAACATCCAAGATTAAGTCTGCACGACAAGAGACGAAAATAAATAAGGCACCTGGCTTAGACCGCATTCCCATCGAATTTTACAAGTATAGTTCCTCGAAATTTATTGAACCACTCACAGTTGGGTATAATTCCATCTTAGAATCGGGGTCAGTTCCGGAATTTTTCAATAGGGCGATTTTAAAGCCGATCAACAAGAAGATATCGCTTATCCGGAAAACTATAGAGGAATTTCACTTCTGAATTCGTCAATGAATCTTTACAACATTTTTATATAATCGATTGAATAACTGAGTACAAATAAACAACCTCTTAAGCGAAAATCTGGCTGGATTTCGAATTACTCAACGGTGGACCAAATTTATACTCTTACCAACATCGCGGAACTAAGTATGGAAAGAAAACGAAAACTCTACTCCTTTTTTATAGATTTCAAGGCAGCCTTTGAAACCATAGACAGAAGAGCACTTATACTGAAGTTGTATAACAAGGGAATGTCCATGAAATTTGGTAAAGTAATTGAGAGCTTGTATACGCACACTACTTCAGCTATATCCCATGGGAGTGAACTGTCTGAACACTTCGAAGTAGAAATTGGCCTAAGGCAGGGATGTTATCTCAGCCCCTTATTGTTTGGCCTATTTATCGATGACATATTGAAATATTCTGTACTGGAGGAGTAAACGTAAGTGATTCGGTGAGAGTTAGCCTTCTTATGTTTGCAGATGATAAGGGCTTCAATTAATGATCAACAAGCTCGCTGGGTATTGCGAAAGATGGAGGCTGCAGATCAATTTGGCCAAATCAAAAGTTATGATTTTTCGGCAAGCTGGTGGTAGGAATTGCCAAAACGAAAAGGGGCAGTTTTCAAGTCGGGATATTGAGGTAGAAAACGAGTACAATAACCTGTGTATGGTCGTCATAAGAAATTTAAATATGGAAATACATATGGCGTTAAAGCTTGCGCAATCAAAAAATGCACTAAACGCAACCTGGAGGAGTGTTATGGCAAATAAAGGTGTGGATGCGGCTTCAAAATATAGAGTTTTTCAAGCAACAACGCAATCAATTATGCTCTATTCAGCACAAATTTGGGGTCATAATGAGTTTGAAGAAGTTGAACAACTCTTGCGTTATTTTCTGAAGAGAACTTTTAACCTGCCTAACACAACACCAAATCACATACTGCTATTGGAAACTGGACTTTCACCTTTATTTTTCTTGACACTCAAAATGCAGATAGACTTTGTTCTTAAGACTCTAAAGCTCGATGAAAACAGATTACCCAAAAAGATCAGTTTGATAATAATAATTAAATAAAACTCATGGATGGCGGAGTGGAAGCGTTTGGCGGATTACTGCAACTATCCACTTGATTTACAAGGCAACAACTGGGACACATGGAAAGCAATATTGATCTTCCAAATCTTTGTGGACTTTGTAACCTGAGGGAAAAAGAAGATATATTACACTTCTTAGACAGGCGCCCCATTTTGATGGAAACGAGAAGGGACATTTATGGCAAGAATTATCTCACAAACAATGAAATGTACCTTATTCTTAATGGTGCGGATTGGACCAACCTATATAAATAATATTATTGAGTCTGCGATACAGAAAACGCATTGTTGATGAAATGTTTTAGAACTCAGAACCGGTATCTTTGTTTTAAATAATATATTGTTAGAATTTTATTTTATTTATTTTTAAACAAAAAGTTGTCACTTTGGCAGACGGCTATAAAATCAATTTGTTGTACAAACTAAGATTATGAAAATTTATATGCATAAAAGTAATTGAAAATTGAACTGAATACACAGGAACTTCAATTGAAGTTATGTAGGATACAAAAACAAGTTTAAGAAACACAACCCAATAACAAACTAAAATCTAAATAGAGATACGGTAAGAATTTAGCAAAATCATTTCCATTTTATAGTAGAACGTCAAATTTCCTTCAATTTTCATGGTACCAAAGTTGTTGTATATTTATTCTTTACCGAGATATAGCTCTTCGAAAAACAGGTTATTTTTCAGAATTTGCTAAAAAATGCCAACAAAATTCAGCTTATTTCTTCTAATAGACGAAAACTGGTGCGAGGTTTTTGTATGACGAGATTTTCATACTACGATTTGTGCTGTTTAATAGTTTCTCAAAAATGTCGTATGAAAATCTCGTCAAACAAAAACCTCGCACTAGTTTTTATTAGAAGAAATAAGCTGAATTTTGTTGGCATTTTTTAGCAAATTCTGAAAAATAACCTGTTTTTCGAAGAGCTATATCTCTTTAAAGAATAAATATACAACAACTTTGGTACCATGAAAATTGTAGGTAATTAGACGTTCTACTATAAAACGGAAATGCTTTTGCTATAGAACGTAAGAAAAATAAGTTATTGAGGAAAAACCGTTGCAAGGTCGAAAACTTTGCAGTTACCCTTTCCCCACCTCTTTTTCAATAGGGCTCTCGAGGTCCAAAACTTCGTAAAATACTTATTAACTATCCTTCAACAATATCTGATAGTTTCATTAGCTTCCGACCTTTTTCAACCTTCCACCAACTTTTTCCAACCTGTCGACTGGACTAAATGTATGCATGTGGCATATATGTGCATATCATATAGAACGTGACTCCTTCAAGTTTTAAAATCACGATATCTCCAAAATGGTTATTCTAACAAAAAAATGATATTTGCAAGTTTTGTAGATAATTTCATGGTCTACAACATTGTCTCATGTATTTTTATGATAAAACCTACCGTTTACAAGAAAAATTGTAAAAACCGTTTATTTGACCTTTTGACCTTGAATAACTTCTAACGCACCAGTCGGATCGATGGGGATGTTGCTTAGTTTATTTGAAATGGTGTTCCCAACGTCTGTACCAATTTTCAGCTTTATGCGAATTTTTGCGAACCGAAATGTCTATTTTGACCGGACTATAAACTTAAAGGAAATAACGCCTCATGTTCAAGGCACAATGTTTGGAATAACTGGAATGCTAGTCTTCGACTAGTGTTTGTACAAGTAAGACGTTGTTAACTTGTCGTCTAGTATGTCTATGTGTAATAAATTTAATGTCATAAAAAAACTGGTGAAAATCCAATAATTTTGTGTGGTATTTGCTCGCATAAATTTCATAATCAATGTGGTAACATTTCGGAAACGGACTTATCTTTGCTCAAAAATAATGCAAGAGTTTTCTGGAAATGTGATATGTGCCATCTTATTCCAATTAATTGTCTTTATAATAAACTTAATGAGCTTTTTAATTGCTTTAAAGAGTCTAATTTGTGTTCAAATGTGCCATCAGTGTCTAAACGATTAACAAGATCAAAAGCAAAAGAAAAGGTCAACAAAACCTTAAATGAATCGACCAAATGTGCTGAGCTTTCAAATTCTGCACTATCAAAGCCTAAAGGCAAGAAACCAAAGAGCGGCAAGAAAACCAGTTCTTTCACTGAAAATCAACAAAGTTCTTCCGCCCTTCCACAGCTCCCGCAGCAAGCTAATGATTTTATCGTGTCACCGTCCTCTGATACCAATTTGAATGCAAATCATCCCTTGGCTAATGGTTGTTTTACTGTGCTTGATAAGAATACAAAGGCAATGAAGGAGAACGCAAATCGTTTGCCCCGCCTTCACCCATAAAACAAGTTTTGGCAATGGCAAATGATGCAATTTCGTTGGCTTTCCCTGCGTCACCCGAACAAGTTTTGACAATGAAAAACATAGAAACTGAGTTTGATCTCCTTCCGTCACCCAAACAAGACTCGCAAATATTACCATCAACATCGCATGCGAGAAATGCACCTTCTAATCATCTATTGACACATGTTGTTGATAGAAAAGCTCCGGCTATTAATTCAGATGATAAACAAAGCTCGAACTTAGGGGAGAAGTGGGAAAGTGTAAGAATGAACAAAAATAAACACAAGCATAAATTTATTGTTGGAACAAATGCTGATATTGAGAACATGGGAATCGATACGATACCCATCAGAAAGTGGTTACATCTGTCGAGATTCAAATCATCGACATCTACGGAGTTGATTTTCAATTTGTTCGCTTCAAAACTGTATATGCTGCTATAAACTGATGAAAAAAGGATCGGATGAAAATCAAATGAAGTACGTAAACTTTAAAATTGGTGTTCCGTTTGAGCTTTTTGATGCCGTTTTTAATTCGAAAAGTTGGCCTGCTGGTGTGTACGTGAGAAACTTTGAATACAATCCAAAAAACCAACTCCCACCCGCAGACACGTCAGATCCATAAGTAACTCTAACACTGCCACTCATTTAGCTACATTTTCCGTTTTTTATCAAAAAGTTGGTGGTATGCGGTCAAAGACTAATGAGTTCTATGTTGCTGTATCTTGCTGCTCTTATGATATTATTGCTTTGACCGAGACATGGTTGGGTGATGATATACTTTCACCTGAGCTGTGTCGTTCTGATGATTTTAATGTGTTCCGAAGAGACAGATCCTTTTCTGAAACTGGTGAATCTAGAGGTGGTGGTGTATTACCAGCAATAAGGTCTTATTTAACGAGTATGGAAATTTCATTAGAAATTAAAAATGTAGAACAGCTATGTGTTGAAATTACTTGGCTAGCTTTTTCAACTCGCGTTTATTTTATCGTATCTTATATTCCACCTAACTCTAATATCAGTATTTATGTGGCTCATTTAAAAAACATCGAGAATTTTGTCAAATTGTTAGACTCCAATGTGCATATTGCTGTTTTGGGTGATTTTAATCTCCCCAATGTAAAATGGGTGCATTCTGAAAGTGATAAATGTTTAATGCCTTTTAATAATTCAAATGAAATTGAGTGCACTGTATAATAGATAATAGCGTAAGCGATACAGTTATTGACACTCTTAAGGAATTTTTCAGTTCACACAGCTGGCAAATATATTTGGTATGGATATATGAAACTATAAGTACATTTCTAAATACCTTACTCAATTGGTTTTCATGATATAGCGTAAGCGATACAGTTATTGACACTCTTAAGGAATTTTTCAGTTCACACAGCTGGCAAATATATTTGGTATGGATATATGAAATTGTAAGTACATTTCTAAATACCTTATTCAATTGGTTTTCATGATATATGTATTAAAATCAAATAAGAGATTCGTGATAATGTTTAATTTTGATATTTCTAAAACCTTATCAAAATGTATAGTAATTGACACCCATGTACAACAATTGAACCACATATTTATACAATTATTGACATATCTTCGAATAGATAGCAACAGCAAGGAATAAAAATAGCGATATTTTGGTTGAGGTTGGCTTAAATCATTTTTTAAACCTGTACGAAGCTTTACTAATAAAATAAACAAATAAAAAAGCTGTGCTAAGTCTGTGTTAAATCTGTTCTAAGTCTGTGTCTTGTCTGTGCCTTGTTTGTGTTAAATCCGTGCTAAGTCTGTGTTAAGTCTGTGCTAAATCGGTGCTTGGTTTGTGTTAGGTCTGTGTCTTGTCTGTTTCTTGTCTGTGTCTTGTCTGTGTCTTGTCTGGGTCTTGTCTGTTTCTTGTCTGTGTCTTGTCTGTGTCTTGTCTGTGCCTTGTCTGTGTCTTTTCTGTGTCTTGTCTGTGTCTTGTCTGTGTCTTGTCTGTGTCTTGTCTGTGCCTTGTCTGTGTCTTGTCTGTGTCTTGTCTGTGTCTTGTATGTGTCTTGTCTCTGTCTGTGTCTTGCCTGTGTCTTATCTGTGTCTTGTCTGTGTCTTGTCTGTGTCCTGTCTGTGTCCTTTCTGTGTCTTGTCTGTGTCTTGTCTGTGATTTGTCTATGATTTGTCTGTGTCTTGTCTGTATCTTGTCTGTGTCTTGTCTGTGTCTTGTCTGGGTCTTGTCTGTTTCTTGTCTTTGTCTTGTCTGTGTCTTGTCTGTGCCTTGTTTGTGTTAAATCCGTGCTAAGTCTGTGTTAAGTCTATCGTAAATCGGTGCTTAGTTTGTGTTAGGTCTGTTTCTTGTCTGTGTCTTGTCTGTGTCTTGTCTGCTTCTTGTCTGTGTCTTGTCTGTGTCTTGTCTGTGTCTTGTCTGTGTCTTGTCTGTGTCTTGTCTGTGTCTTGTCTGTGTCTTGTCTGTGTCTTGTCTGTGTCTTGTCTGTGTCTTGTCTGTGTCTTGTCTGTGTCTTGTCTGTGTCTTGTCTGTGTCTTGTCTGTGTCTTGTCTGTGTCTTGTCTGTGTCTTGTCTGTGTCTTGTCTGTGTCTTGTCTGTGTCTTGTCTGTGTCTTGTCTGTGTCTTGTCTGTGTCTTGTCTGTGTCTTGTCTGTGTCTTGTCTGTGTCTTGTCTGTGTCTTGTCTGTGTCTTGTCTGTGTCTTGTCTGTGTCTTGTCTGTGTCTTGTCTGTGTCTTGTCTGTGTCTTGTCTGTGTCTTGTCTGTGTCTTGTCTGTGTCTTGTCTGTGTCTTGTCTGTGTCTTGTCTGTGTCTTGTCTGTGTCTTGTCTGTGTCTTGTCTGTGTCTTGTCTGTGTCTTGTCTGTGTCTTGTCTGTGTCTTGTCTGTGTCTTGTCTGTGTCTTGTCTGTGTCTTGTCTGTGTCTTGTCTGTGTCTTGTCTGTGTCTTGTCTGTGTCTTGTCTGTGTCTTGTCTGTGTCTTGTCTGTGTCTTGTCTGTGTCTTGTCTGTGTCTTGTCTGTGTCTTGTCTGTGTCTTGTCTGTGTCTTGTCTGTGTCTTGTCTGTGTCTTGTCTGTGTCTTGTCTGTGTCTTGTCTGTGTCTTGTCTGTGTCTTGTCTGTGTCTTGTCTGTGTCTTGTCTGTGTCTTGTCTGTGTCTTGTCTGTGTCTTGTCTGTGTCTTGTCTGTGTCTTGTCTGTGTCTTGTCTGTGTCTTGTCTGTGTCTTGTCTGTGTCTTGTCTGTGTCGTCTTGTCTGTGTCTTGTCTGTGTCTTGTCTGTGTCTTGTCTGTGTCTTGTCTGTGTCTTGTCTGTGTCTTGTCTGTGTCTTGTCTGTGTCTTGTCTGTGTCTTGTCTGTGTCTTGTCTGGGTCTTGTCTGTTTCTTGTCTGTCTTGTCTGTCTTGTCTGTGTCTTGTCTGTGTCTTGTCTGTGTCTTGTCTGTGTCTTGTCTGTGTCTTGTCTGTGTCTTGTCTGTGTCTTGTATGTGTCTTGTCTCTGTCTGTGTCTTGCCTGTGTCTTATCTGTGTCTTGTCTGTGTCTTGTCTGTGTCCTGTCTGTGTCCTTTCTGTGTCTTGTCTGTGTCTTGTCTGTGATTTGTCTATGATTTGTCTGTGTCTTGTCTGTATCGTGTCTGTGTCTTGTCTGTGTCTTGTCTGGGTCTTGTCTGTTTCTTGTCTTTGTCTTATCTGTGTCTTGTCTGTGCCTTGTTTGTGTTAAATCCTTGCTAAGTCTGTGTTAAGTCTATCGTAAATCGGTGCTTAGTTTGTGTTAGGTCTGTTTCTTGTCTGTGTCTTGTCTGTGTCTTGTCTGTGTCTTGTCTGTGTCTTGTCTGTGTCTTGTCTGTGTCTTGTCTGTGTCTTGTCTGTGTCTTGTCTGTGTCTTGTCTGTGTCTTGTCTGTGTCTTGTCTGTGTCTTGTCTGTGTCTTGTCTGTGTCTTGTCTGTGTCTTGTCTGTGTCTTGTCTGTGTCTTGTCTGTGTCGTGTCTTTGTCTTGCCTGTGTCTTGTCTGTGTCTTGTCTGTGTCTTGTATGTGTCTTGTCTGTGTCTTGTATGTGCTAAGTCTGTGCTAAGTCTGTGCTTAGTTTGTGCTAAGTCAGTGCTAAGTCTGCGTTTGTCTTTGTTTTGTCTGTGTTAAATATGTGTCTTTTCTTTGTCCGTTTCGGTGTATTTCTCAGGACATTTAGACATTTTTCCAGCTAATTATTAAGTTAACAGAATATTATTATTATTGACACTCTTTATAAGTACAACAATAGACACAGGGTCAATGTTTGTACTCCAATAGAAGACAGTTATTGACACAGAGGTGTCAATTATAGGAAATGTTAAAATCTTAACACAATAGTTTACACCCCATTTTATTAAATATATAATCAACAGAAACCAATAAAAATAAGTTGAATTCTTCTCCAGGGCAATATATGTCATATTTATTAAACTAATATGATCAAGCCTGTATTAAATATAGCATAATTATCCACTTACATGTTCGGATTATTTAACAAAATACACACTTTTTTCACAAAACACACACTCACCTAACAGTGATGTTTATGTTTTGGAATTCACAACAAACCTGACTAGCCCTTAACCACAGACCATATACAGACCGCCAACTCGTACTCCTCTTGCCTGAAACACCCTCGAAATATTTTTTCCTGTCCGTGAATACGTGTACATCTCTTACTGTGCATTTGTGTGGTGGCAACCATCCCTGCGTATGCCATTTATTTTTTAGGTGTGTTTGCTAAATGGGTTTTAAAGCAAGGGAGAGCGTCACACTCTCAAAATAAATGGCATATCAGCTGATTTTTAGCTTGGTGGCAAAAAGAGAGACCATATGGTGAGTTGGCGGTCTGTATCTTCTTGGTCCGTGCCCTTAACTATATAAAAACAAAGAGTGAGAGAATAATAAAGAGTGAAGAACTTAAAGGAAACAGTTATGGGAACCATTCAGATTTGTTCCAATGAAACGTTCTGTAGGAAGAGGGTGTCAATAGCTAGGCTGAAATTTTGCAGTGTCAATAATTGTATCGCTTACGCTATCTTATCCTATAATCTTAATCAAATAAATTATATTGGTAATTCCTTAGGTCGTATCTTAGATCTTATTTTTATTAATACTGAATTGGAAGCTTATTTAAGCATTGCAGAAGTTCCTATTTTAAATAATAGTTTTCACCACAATGCTTTAGAAATTGATTTTAATGTCTTAAATTTTGATAAATTAAATTTTAAAAGGCAAAGAATTGGCTCAGTTCGGAATTTTAGTAAAGCTAATTATGATGGTTTAAATATTTTTTTTAACGAGATAAATTGGGATGAGGTCCTCAACCTAACGGACTAAAAGGCTTGTTACGACTCCTTTACTGCCATAATTGAGGAAGGGTATGATTTGTTTGTTCCATTGAAAGATAGGAAGTACAAAAATAAACCAGTTTGGTTCAATAAAAGATTGGTAAATGCAAAAAATAAACTTTCCAAGTTATCTAAAAGATGCAGAAAGGATCCTAGGTTACATGTTTTTTTTATTAGACATAGAAAGGAATATGAAAATCTGAAAATGTCTTGTTACAAAGAATATATTCACTCAATTGAAAACAGCATAAAAAATGATTCTGGGGCTTTTTGGGAATTTCTTAATTCGAAACGTAAATCATTTGGCATCCCAGCTAATATGAATTACCTCAATGAATCTTTAAGTACTGAAAATGTTATATGTGATATGTTTGCTTCATATTTTCAATCGAATTTTGTTCAGGATTCCATTCCGTTAACAAATGAATTCGGATGTGGTGAAACAATCACAAATCTGGGAAACCTTACCTTGTCTGTTAATCAAGTTTTGTGCGAAATTTCTTCTATGAAATCAGATTTTAAGAATTGTTCTGAATTTCTTAAAAGGTGTTCTAGCAGTCTTGTTATCCCACTTACAAAACTCTTCAACTTGTCGCTTTCATCAGGTGACTTTTTGGATGAATGGAAGGTTTCACTTATCACTCCAATACATAAATCAGGCTCAAAACAAGAGGTTGCTAATTACAGACCCATTTCAAAACTGAAATTAATACCAAAAGTTTTCGAAGCTATTGTTAAGAGATCTATCTATGAAGAGGTTAGGACAAGTATATCTTTGGATCAACATGGTTTTGTAAGTGGTCGATCGACCGTAACGAAGCTAACTTTATTTGCAAACTTTTGCATCAAAGGTATTGAGTGTGGAAACCAGGTAGACAGGGCCCGATCTAGGGGGGGGCGCGCCGGGCATTTGCCCAGGGCGGCAAATTTCAAGGGCGGCAAAATTTGAAAGTTGAGGATTATTAAAGCTATGTCTTTCCAAAAAATGTTTACTTGTTTCCTTCTAATTAAGATAATCATGGGAGAAAATATATAAATCAGAAAGAATTTTGATTTTTCTCACACAAGTGTGATGTGTGTGGGGAGCTGAAGTAAATGTAGACTCTCAACTGTCAAGTAACCGAAGAAACACAAAACATTTTATCCGTCATCAAAAAAATATTCATATTTCTCTACCTTCGCAGTCCCCTCATACATAAATATGTATAGGTACAGTAAAATTACTTTATAACGAACTCTACTTTCTATAGCAAATTTCATTTTGTTGACCTTCTTCTTAAAAAAATATCCCATATTAGTTAGTTTCGAAGGTAAAACAAGTTCAATCCTCAGTTGTTTTAACAAAGCTGTCATTGGTACTTTTGACAATTGGTCCGATGAAGACTAAGGTCTATTGTCAGCGATATGATCAATAATAATCGAGAACAACAGCAATTTGAAAAGAGTTTACTTCAGACGAGACGGAAAAGCCCTTCTATAGTGATAAGAGAACTGCATTTCAGAATTTTTGAAGTTTTATTGAAACAAGTGATAAAACTAAAGATGATGCAAATTTTTAACTTTCTAAATTGGAAGATTTTTATAATAAAATAAAAAACAAAATTTTTAATGCGCAATCAAAAATTGAATTTCTTCACAAAAGATATGAATTTCTTTCACTAATTTCTTTTTTATACCAATTTTTTTTGAAAATAAAAAGGAACTCGTGTTCCTTTTTATTTTCAAACAAAACACACTTCACATTTCTTTCTAACGAATTTTATAATTTTTTTATTTTTTGTTCCCTTGAAGGTTCGCTATAAGGAATTTTGACTGTATATTATGTCCGTCAAAAATATAAAGTCGAAGTATTTTATTAATCATTTAAAAAACGCTAGTTAAAACGTTTTTTGGGGAAAAAAAATGAAGTAAGCCATCTGATTTATTGAACAATTTTGATTTTTTTAGAAAAAAAAAACTTCTCGAAAACATTTTTCCACATTTTTTTTTCTTTTTTTGAGAATGCACTTTCCAGCACCTTAGGCGTTTTTCTGTTTTCATTCAGAAAAGAGCTCTGAACAAAGTTCGAGTTTATCGAGCTCGCTCTGAACGTCCTCTGAACCAATTGTGTTCAGTGCGCTCTGAACTATTAATGAAACGGCCATTTTATTTGTTTTTATTTCCAGCCGCCGCCGCGCCGCTAAAATATCGATTGAATTGGTATTGGTTGGTTTCGAAGCGTATCACTTTTGACGTTTATATTTTTGTTTGGCTTTTAGCTCATTCTGCCCCATCTATTTATTTGGAGCTCGTAGAGTATATAATATGTTGTCATTGCAAAAGGGCGGCAACATAAATGTTTGCCCAGGCTGGATCGGGCCCTGCAGGTAGATGCAGTTTATACGGATTTCTCAAAACTACTGTTTTCTCAAATTTATTAAAGGAAATGGCATCACCATTTACCGAAATTTTTTCAATAAAAAAAAACAAACAACATGAAATCGAAAGAGAAAGGATAGTATATTACAATAATAACAGTAAAAGTAGAACTGTACTAAGAAGGCCAAATTCCAGTGTATTTAAAGTCAATAAATGTTTTTCATTTATTGTTTTTTTTTTTTTTAAGAAGGGAGGTGTTATGCATAACAAATATTATAGACACTATAATTTTTATATTCAATGTCAGTTTAATCTTTGTATGCATTTCTTCATCAGCATTTATATTCTTGGTATCGTAATTAAACCCTCTCCACGTATTGATGCTTACGATTTTTTTTGCTTTTGAAGTGGCTACTAAATTGCCTTACATTAACTTCCTCTAAATTAAATACATTGGGCCCTATTCATAGATGTTTACTAAAATTGTGATCTACTAACCTACAGGTTAAGCTGAATTCCTTAGATAAACACAGCTGCTATCCATAATCAATTTTCTAGCTGCGTTTAGCTAGTAATAGCTTAATGCCAAAATCTACTACAATTATACTTCAAATTATGATATTGATAAAGAATCGCTTCCCGATCGATCAGCGAAACTAAGCATCACTGCGCGTGGTTAGTGGTAAGATGGTGGACCGTACAACAATAAACCACGGAGCTGTATACTGTTGACACGTTGTTCTCTCTTCTGTTCTGTCTGTCTCTCTTTGTCTTGTGTTTGTCTGGGCTGTGGGCCTTTGGTCCTTGTCAGCCGTGCCTGACAAAAAATAAATAAGAAATCGTGCATTTAATTTTAGATAAATCAGTGAAGAAGACATCAAAATATTATAGATGATAAAAAACGACTTCAAAATGAAATTCCTGGCTTGTGAATGGGAATTAAACAAAGTGTGGAAGCTGTTATCCCAGTTTTCTGCAAGCAATTACAGAAGTTAGCAGATTTATGACAAATGTTGCTGTTTCTTTGTCGAATCGATATCGTTGAAAACAATATTTATCATTTACCATTACCATCTTGCCTCCAATCTATCAAATAGAATATTAAGAATTTGCGGACGAAGCAACACGATGTCGGTCGTTTGCTGAATGGCCACGCACCATGAAATAAAAGGTTAAAAAAGAGCTTGCCGAAGCGGGATTTTTAAACACAGGCACTGGTGATCGTGTGAATCGCTTTAGCTGCGGTGGCTGGTGGCTTGAAAGACTGGGACGAAAAGAATTCCTTATTAATATTATTATTATTATTATTATTATTATTATTATTATTATGAATCTCTTTATTTTTTTTAATTAAAAATTACAAATGTGGAAACACCCTGTTGAGGCCGGATAAATCAAGGCTCTATCCAATTACAAAACTCACCACACTTGTGACTTGTTGAATCCATCGCAGCTAAAAAAAGGCGAACATTCTCATTTTAGACGTCAACAACTTGAATTTTTATATTAATCCTACTCATTTCTTTTTTCTTTTTACAAAAACAATTTTGTTAAAACGATTACTTTTGTTAAACTTTAATCAATTGTTACATGAACTTTAATTATAAATAAAACAATAGTGTAATAAAATCCTATACAAATATGTACCTAATTAAAGTTAATGAACAAAAGATATACAAACATGGCTAGAAGCCGTCTGCCGGTTATATTTTTAAAATTAACCTTGTGTGAGAAAAAATGATAGAATAAATTTGTTTAGGCTGCTTGAATCAATAAAAGAAAAAAAAGAAATAAGGAAAATAAAAAATTATTTAGAATTAAAAGGAATAGCTGACGCAGAATTAGAGTCTATATATGTGTATATATTTTTTTAATTTAAAGCAGGCTTTAAATTTGGCTAAATCAAAATAAGTGGTTTATAAAACAAAAGTTATATAATATATAAATTACAATTTAATTGACCGGATAAATCAAGGCTCTATCCAATTACAAAACTCACCACACTTGTGACGTGTTGAATTCTTCGCAGCTAAAAAAAGGCGAACATTCTCATTTTAGACGTCAACAACTTGAATTTTTATATTAATCCTACTCATTTCTTTTTACAAAAACAATTTTGTTAAAACGATTACTTTTGTTAAACTTTAATCAATTGTTACATGAACTTTAATTATAAATAAAACAATAGTGGAATAAAATCCTATACAAATATGTACCTACTTAAAGTTAATGAACAAAAGATATACAAACATGGCTAGAAGCCGTCTGCCGGTTATATTTTTAAAATTAACCTTGCGTAAGAAAAAAAGATAGAATAAATTTGTTTAGGCTGCTTGAATCAATAAAAGAAAAAAAAGAAATAAGGAAAATAAAAAATTATTTAGAATTAAAAGGAATAGCTGACGCAGAATTAGAGTCTATATAAATGTGTATATATTTTTTTAATTTAAATCAGGCTTTAAATTTGGCTAAATCAAAATAAGTGGTTTATAAAACAAAAATCATATAATATATAAATTACAATTTAATTGAAATTTGCTTTTTACATTTTTATGTTATGGGCTATGTTAAACGAAAGCAAAGATATTATAACATTCCTCAACTTGTGAGATAAATTACATAAAGATAAGCGAAATTAAATACAAAAAGTTTAAAAGAGTTGCAGTATTTATGCTCCGAAAGAATATTAGAATATTATCGTAAGTTAACGTATGTGTTCCTATAAAAAAAACTCTTGAGACACAAACTGATTGATTTTTTTTTGGGTCGCTAGATCAAAACTTTTTCATGTGAAATATGATCAAACATCAAAAAGTGTTTTTCTTTTGGGCATAGATCATATCTTTTTGTGGTGTCAGATCAAATCTTACCTCCCAAATGAAATCTCATTTTTAATTGAGTGAGTTTCTATATTCATTCCGTATATTCAGAATATATGGAATGCCCTTTTTGCGTTTCTTTACTCAATGGAATATTCCGGATAAACTATTTCCCTGTTTCTTTATTCAATCTGGAATATTTGGAACGCATTCTTTTCATTCCAAGTGAAGATGTGGTTTAAATGGAATATTCTCTAGTTTGACTGATGCAGTTCACTGTCAGCTATTGTTTATTTTTTCTAGTTCTGTTTCTTTATTTCTGTTTCTTTATTTATTCTATTCTGAATATTCTGGATAGATATTTATTCTTTTCTGTCTTTTCTATTCCTTATTAGGAAAAAATAAAGAAACACACTCATTGAGATTTAACACACATTTGCACACACACTACAATAATTTGACATTTCTCAAGCGTCAAATTTTGTTTTTTTTTTTTAGCATTGTGTGAATTTTAAAAAAGAAAGAATTATATATTTATAATTATCTTAGTGCTAAGAGAACGATGTTTTCAAACGTGACTTTGCTCAAGCCACCCTAGAGGATCATTTCGATTAAACCATCCTGCCGAAGGTTATGCAAGTTAAGAACTATGGAAAATGTGTCAGAACAAAGTACACTTTTTAATCAAGACACAACCAAATTGGATTCACTGTGGTAAGCTGAATCGTCGAGCAATATCAAAACTACAAGGATAATTCAGGAGTGTTTAGCCTCAACTATCGAATAATAGAAATCTACGTCTTGGCTCTTGGTTCTGTGTTTTTTTTTTTTTTTTTTGAACTAGAGAAATTAGAGTTTTTGAGATAGCTTCTCCTTTCTCGCAATTACAAAATTAATACCCATAACAGCGGGAGCAGGAATAACTGATCTCATATTGTATCAAAAAAAAAATAAACTTTATTAAATACAAAATATATTGTAAGTACTTTGTAACTGGAGCTTATTTGCTATTCGCTGCCACCGCCGGCTCCACAATGAGTTTACCTTTCCGCCCAAACATATATAAGACTTCTTCATCGCTAGATGAGCTCTCTTCTGATTCCTCGGGTATTTTAAAGTAAACAGTCGATTCGCGGTCGAATGCAACCTGATGAATCTCCGAGTTTTTCTTGCCGACCTTCTCAAAGAAATACTACAGCGTCAAGTAGAAGCAATTACCGTTTAAATGTTCTTTGTGAGATTCAAGATTTGTGGGACAATATAAGAGAATTTTTGATTTATCTTCTAGAACTAGAGTCTTGGAAGTTTCTTGTGCGAATGTCAGTGTATCTTCTTCTAGTTTCGGATGAGTAGTCGGACGATTGGATGAGGTTTTAGATGGAGGATCGATAAATTGAATAGTAAGTTGATTGAACCTGCGGTGTTGTGGCTGATTTGGTTCGAGCTTTGGGCGCTATTTTTATATTTATTTTTTCTATAGGTTTTCTCTTTATCAAAGTAATCAAGCATTTTCTCGCAGGATTAGGCATAAAGTGTTGATTGAAGAAGGGTGTGGAATTTATTAGACTTGTTCCTGCGAAGCCAGTCTCATTATAACTTGGTGGCAAATATTTTTGGGACATCTCCATTTCTGTTTCAGATCGTTCTGTGTCGGAAATTAGGTGCACGACATCTACAGCTGGACCTTTTGACTTAGATTTAGGCAATTCGAGAGCACGTTTTCCGCTTGAAACTGATCTCTTTTGATTTCTGTCCAACTCCAATGGTGGAAACATCTGAAGCTGGAGTTTTTGCCTTAATTTTAGGCAAGGCAATTCGGGTCCATGTTTTTCTCGTGTAACTATTTTCCTTTGATGTTTACCTAACGCCACTTCTGTTTCGGTAAATTCCGCTATAGAACCATGTCTCACAACGACATCGGCAGCTGGAGTTCTTGCACTTCACAGTAAGGGGCTGCTACAACACGACCACCTGCAAACATTCATTGTTTGAATTTAACCTTTTTATGATTTTATCACTTACTCGAATTGTTCTAGAGGAGCACATTGCCTTCGCCAAGAAAAACAATTCCCTTTTTATTTAAAACTATCGAAAAATGAATTGATTCTAATTCCTTAACAATTGAATCCATCGTGCTTGTCAACAATAATTTATTGGACATTTGTTTGGTTGGGTGTGTTCAATCGGTGAACACTAATTAATCAATATTAAATTATGACTTATGTTCGAACACAACTTTTCGACTTACAAAACATCAAAAACACATTGAAGTACATTTTAACATATGAAAAACTTAATTGCAGCTACTTTATTATATTAATGTTGAAATGTATTACACGAAAATCTAAAAAAAAATGCTTAAAGATTATTCCAACGAAGATAACATGATAGAAAAATCAATCTCGTTAGACATTGTCATCTGGTTAAACACGCCCCAAATTAAGAACGTCAAAAGAAACATACACACAATAACAAAAACTGAACAAATCTATCTGCCGCTATTATTGGACAGCAAATTCGATCAAACCTTAGATCAAATTTGCTTTTACCAAAAAAAGTCCACATGAATAAGCAGTTTCCAGCCACCCCCTCCATTCAAAACCCACAAACATTCCTCTAAAGACAAAAAACTCTTATTGAAATGAAGACGTCGGATTTCTTGAAGAATAGGACAATATGCTAGGAAGTGAAAGATGTCTTCGGTTTTACAAAGTGTACAGTTGGGATGCAAATCTGTTTTATGTGGCCTATAAAAGCTCTAAAGGTCGCATTTTGAATACCAGATTTATTTCCGCTGCAGTGAACTTATCCCGAAAGTAATTCGCATCTCTTTAACTAAGATTAAATTTGCTGTTTGCTGATCTCAACAGAGAATCCTTCGCCTGTTCTAGAAACGCTTGAAAAATGTTGTAATCGACAATGCAAATGCAGTCGTAAAATGCTGACTCCATGATTCTAAATTATCCAATCTCAGAGACAAAAAGAAGTTATGTGCCAAGGACAACTCATTCGAATCTCTAAAAGGGATGTAACGACATTGCAAAAATACTAAGGGAATTCCTTTCTGCAAATTGTTATTAGGTCTATGCATTGCTTTGATAATAAAGTCTGCATTTGCCTTTAAATTTCTGAGAAAAATTTTAGGTAGACCCGATTCGACATGTAGGTATAGCATACGTAGGCGTGTTAACAGGGAGTCGAAAGATACGTTTAAGAAAGCATATTTGAACAGTTTCAATTTCATTCAACTACTGGTACCCATAAACTTCATTACCATAGCAGCTTTTGACGGTTCTCCATACACTTTAAACTTAGAAGCCGGGTCCATAAGCCTATTATTGAAAATTTGACCAAATTGAGTTTTTTATTTAAGACGACTCAATCCTTATGGTGTTTAATCTGGTTTTATAGGAACTGAATATCGTCATCGTTTTTGTTCTTCTATTCAACTAATTATTTATTTACACATTGAGTTTATTGATGATTTGGCTATAGCCAGTTTATCTTTAATATGCACATATGCGAACATTTTAATTGTGTGTGATTGTAAGCCTCTAGTACTTAAACTCCTTTACTACTTCTAAAAAAGAGCTGTCCAAAGTCCAAATACGGAAATTTCTAGCAACTCGATATTAAGACCTAAAAAGCATGATGTTCGACTTAGCGGTATTGATTTTGAGTATGACAAGGTCATCTGCATAAAACAAAACCTAACATTTCCAAAAATTACACCCCCAGAAATATGATATTCTTTGTCATTTATATAAAGGAAAAACATTAAAGGACTCAAAATGCAGCCTCGCGGGACACCTGTATCACACCGGAACTGTTTTGATTTATTTTCCCATTTGACAGCACTGCAGTCATATTTGATAGGAGCTGCTCGTAATTTTTTTAAATTTAGTCGATAACCCAATGGCTGAAAGTTTGAATAGAAGACACTTCCCGTTTATTGTGCCAAACGCTGCTTTGAAGTCAACGAAGAAAGCGTACAAACTAGACTTCTTCTAAATAAAACGTCTTGCTATATTTGTTAGGGTGAAAATTTGGTCGACAGTTGACAGATTGCCTCGGAACCCAGCCTGAAAGCACCTTATTTTATTGTTTCATCCAACCCAGCTTGAAAGCCTGCAGTAAGGAATTTGCGTGAATAGCTTCCTGAGAGAACTAAGCACGAAAATCAAACTATAGTTTTCAAGTAGCTTTGGGTCACCTTTCTTATAAACTGCACAAATGCACGAATTCCAAAAACTATCCATAAAATATTCTTCATTAAACATTTTGTTGAATAGTTCTACAATGTATTACAAAAACTGTGGAATAGTATTCTTATAGAACTAAACAGGACAGAATCTGACCCTGAAGCCTTTTTAGTTTTCATTTTGTTAGGACACTAAGCATTTCTAACATGGAACATTTGGCGGTGCCATGCCATTTGGCCATATGCCATATGAATAAAATCTGATTTTTAGTGACCTTTTTATCGTTAGAGATAGATATTTAATTGATTTGTGGGCTATAGGTCAATAGTAAATAAAAGATGTTATTTCATCGCAACGTTTCGAGTATGTTTATACTCTTCATCAGGCCTTTATTGGTTAAAGACAAAAGATAAAAAGTAATACAAACATTAGCATACAACTATTACACATTTTAAAAATGTGACGTCAAGGTAACTTACAATAAAACTTTTTTCAAACAGTTAATATTTGATATAGTCAAACATTTTATACACAATTGAGGCAAAGTAACTAAAATAAATAAATAAACAAAGTTAAAACTACATTTAAAAATTGTAATTTGGTTATTTTTAAAAAAGAACATTACTCGAACAACAGTTAAAACGTCCAATTACGCTACACGATCACCTATTTTGAATCTTTTTCTTTTTTGTTGGCCTATTTATAAGTTGGCTATAAACAGTACTAAGACTGTCACAATCCGATCTACGGTTGACAGCATTGTTGTTATCTATTATATGCAACATCTCTATCAACATTCTTTTTGAATAATGTTGCTCTGTTTGAAGAATTTCTACATTCTCCAAATCTGGTGTGTGTTTTTCTTCTATGCAATGGTGAGCTAGTGCAGTTTTGTGAGAAGACCCGCTATTTAGATCAGACCTGTGACCAGAGATGCGATTTCTCAATTTTTGTTTGGAGGTACCGATGTAAACGGACGGACATGTCGTCTCCTTTCCTCCTAAGCAGTTAATCCTATAGACAACATCTGCTTTCTCCAACGTCTCCACTCTACCTTTTGTGTTGGTAAAAAGTTTATTCCTCAGAGGAAATGCAGACTTGAAAGCTATTTTTGTCTTTGTGTTGTCTTTTATTGGTGCTGTCTTGATGCGGTTGGAGAGGTGAGGTATGTAAAGTGAACTCTTATACACACACACTTGTTGGGGATTATCAGCTTGGTTGATCATTTTTTCTTTTTGATGGTTTTTGATGAGTTTGTTGACAACCGGAGAGGGGAAGGAATTGGAGAACAGGGTGTCTCGGACGAGATTCAAAAAGAATGTTGATAGAGATGTTGCATATAATAGATAACAACAATGCTGTCAACCGTAGATCGGATTGTAACAGTCTTAGTACTGTTTATAGCCAACTTATAAATAGGCCAACAAAAAAGAAAAAGATTCAAAATAGGTGATCGTGTAGCGTAATTGGACGTTTTAACTGTTGTTCGAGTAATGTTCTTTTTTAAAAATAACCAAATTACAATTTTTAAATGTAGTTTTAACTTTGTTTATTTATTTATTTTAGTTACTTTGCCCCAATTGTGTATAAAATGTTTGACTATATCAAATATTAACTGTTTGAAAAAAGTTTTATTGTAAGTTACCTTGACGTCACATTTTTATAATGTTTAATAGTTGTATGCTAATGTTTGTATTACTTTTTATCTTTTGTCATTAACCAATAAAGGCCTGATGAAGAGTATAAACATACTCGAAACGTTGCGATGAAATAACATCTTTTATTTACTATTGACCTATAGCCCACAAATCAATTAAATATGCCATATGGCCATATTTCAAAATATGGCCATATGACACTTTTGAATTGTGTCATATGACCATATTTTAATATATGGCTATTTGTCGCTTTGGTAATGTGTCATTTGACCATTATGGCCAAATGACACTTTGAAACTTGTTCTTAAACTGCAAAAACAAAAACGAAAGAAAATTTTGCATATACAATAATTCTTTCGCCGACGATAGCAGCCGCGATTCAAAATTTGCAAAATGGTTCGAGCAGGAACTATCTTTTAGATGGTACTTTTAGTGTTGTACCAGCTTGCGGCTACAAACAATTGATAATTGTGCACTTCGCTCATGATACAAGCACACAAACATTCAAACATCATATATACATAATGTACATTCATACTTCAGGGTTCAGGTACAATAATTGGTAGCGAGCGAAGCGAGCGGAAAAAAATTTGCCCAAAAGAGAATCAATTTGGGGTGTGAAAATAAAAAAAATCGCGCGAATTTTTTACCAGAAAGTACCATCCAGTAAGTACCATCTAAAAGATAGTTCCTGCTCGAACCAGTTTGCAAATTTTGAATCGCGGCTGCTATCGTCGGTGAAAGAAATATTGTATACGCAAAATTTTCTTTCGTTTTTGTTTTTGCAGTTTAAGAACAAGTTTCAAAGTGTCATTTGGCCATAATGGTCAAATGACACATTACCAAAGCGACAAATAGCCATATATTAAAATATGGTCATATGACACAATTCAAAAGTGTCATATGGCCATATTGTGAAATATGGCCATATGGCATATGGCCAAATGGCATGGCACCAGATTTGGCATTTAATTCGAACCCTGGGAACAGCATGCTCAATGGCTGTGCAAGTTCCGCTACTTAAACCTGATGAAATGTCGGACTTTTATTGATGCTGTGATAGAAAAGTATAATGCGGCAGCTGAGGAAGTTTTAAGTGCGCAATTGATTTATGTAGATGTTCAACAAGAATGCGGTACCCAAACGACAGCGGCGAGCGCGGCCGGCGTTTACAGCTACTACAGCAACGACAAATAATAAGTGTGTGTCTTAACTTACCAAAAAACATACAATGTGTAGAAAATCATTTAAGATGTTATGCGTGTAGGATAGGTATATTGTGAACTCAATGCTTTCTGATTGTCACATTTGATTTACTTTTTCTTACAGAATGTTCAAACATTGCTTACCATCATGTTACTGGTGTTTTGTTGTTACCCTTTCGAACAACTGCTGGAACGGCGACTAATTTATACGAAAGTAAATAAGTTTTGAATTTAGTATTTTAAATGTGTTCGAAAATTAATCTTGTTAAACTTGTATTTTGCTACAATTCTTGCGTAGGAATCAAACGTACCGCTGAAGCTGGCGTACAAAGTGGATACCAAAGGCGCACTAGAGAACTAGTAGATTGGGCAAAGAGCAAAAAGCGCCGTGTCATTCGGCGTGCTGATTAGATGGAAAACCACCACCACTTTCGAATGTAACAAGTCGGTGAGTTTTAATGGAAGGTCGCTTGAATTAAAAATAATAATCTTCATCACCTGTTCTTTCTGTACCTCTTTTAACCGCATTTTTTTTTCTGCAATTCAACAAAACCTGAACATAGTTCGAATACCCTTATTTTCGGTGTAACCATTAACTCAACAACTGAGAATAAAGAACCAACGACAGATCTGCACACGTTTAAAGAAGCTCTAGTTCTAAGACCAAGGTTAGACTTGAAATTAAAAAAAATTTTCTGATCAATTTAATACATTATGGTTTCTTAATTTTGTCTTTCAGAGGCCCAGAGCTATTTGCGTTTGAAGCGAATGAAATTGCTCGTCATTGGAAGCGTCTAGCAAGTCGATTGGAGGACACAATGGATGTCCGCCACTACAGAGTACAGAAGTAAGCTGCAACGTTTCATGTAAAGATCCTCTAGAAAACAAAACAAAAGATATGAAAACAATACAAGAAACCAACCTCTCATACATTATATAACGCAGCAGCTCTAAATCATAATTTCCCAAACTTTAGTGTTGAAATTAACTGCTTGCACTTTATAAACAAACAAAATAAAAAACTGTGAAGAATTTATAAAACGACGAAGAAAAAACAAGAATGATCCTTTTTGTAGTTATTCTAATCAGCCTAATAGTGAATAATTTGAGTATTATTCTTTTGGTTAAAAAGTTTTTAGTGAACTTAAGAAACAATTCATAAAAAGAAGATAATATTCTTATACTTTTAAATAAAAACAAAAAAAACATAAACAAAATATTGCAAATTTATGTATACAAAGTTTGTTTGTTTAAATAAATATATTGTTTAATTTTTAATACTTATCAAAACGTGAAAATGAAAACAAGGCTAAAGGGCTAACCATAATTAAAGAATGGTACGTACGTTGACTTACGAAACAGTAGAAATACATGTGATTTGTATACCCAACCCGAAATGACTTTTTGTTCAGTTTCGGCAAGTTTTGTTCACATGCGTTTTCGTACGTAATGTGCGCTTTGAGTCGTACATTACGTACGAAATTCCTTTTTTTCTAAAGGGTATTCTTCTTCTTTCTTTCTTCTTATTTTAAAGGCTATTATGGGCAACTGATGTACTTGACAAATCGAAAGGAAACTTTTCGTTCGGTTTTGACACTTGTTTACTTTTTCTTTCGCGTATTATGGTTGGGCCTTAAATGCTTTTGAAATTTGTCAGTTCTTGTTTGCACTTTGTGAAAATGTCAATAGATGTCCTTGTTTGAGACTGTCTATTCGCACGCATAGTTCCACCAGTTTCGAAAGTATGACACTAATAGGTAAGTGGAATGAAGTGACTTTAATAACTTTTTCATAGTCAGTAACACGCACTCTACTTTCTATCTGCACTTAGCGAATATCCTGTCACCTGGCAGGCAACTAGGCTTACAACTTCTCAATTTGAGACTGGTGAAGCTGTTGAGAATGCTTTCTATGAATTGGCACTTCTTAGGATTTCGCGGATGCTTTTGGCAAGTGGCAATAGATGTTGCTACAATTTTTTGAAAAATACCACAACTTTTGCCACTACTTGGTACAAGGGAAGCACTGTCGAGGTGTCTATTTTTCCAGACGATTTGTATGAAAATGACATTTCACTAGCAGTCCATTCCAAATTGGTGAATTTTTTTTGACGATAGTCGACATTTGTTAACAAATGTTAACAAAAAGGCGTTCATTTAATCTAAATTAGTTACGATTTGTAACTATATGACGTCGTAACAGCGTTCCTAAACTCACGATGAAGTGTCAAATAGTTACGATTTGATTTACAACTCACCTCTATGATATGAGTTGAGATTGTTGATCTGTCAATAGACCATTTGACTGATCGGCAATATACTTGTTTTTCTCTCGCTCCGAGATATCAAATAAAATAGCTGCTTTTCTAAAATGTTTGATTTTTGGAGACGAGAAAGTCATAATTCCACGAAATATTAAAGAAAAAATATCGGCTTAAGAATTCAAAACATATTTTTTTCTATTTAACAAACTCAAATATTATCAAAGTGTTTTAAGTATCCATTCAATAAATAAACTTGAAGTGTTCGGAATACGGAAGCAAAGTGTTTTGGCGCGATTTATTCATTACCGGTGGATAGGTAAATAATTAAAATATAATATTTAACTTAACATACTTTGTTAAGGTATTAACTTTAAATTTATCGGGAACATTGATTATTTTTTTCTCGACTAAAATAAATCCAAATCAATTGAAATGGAGCAATGAATTGTCAACAGTCATAACGTTAAGATTTTTCCCTTGAATTGGCAAAGCGATTTGTTGCAAAAATTACTTTCTCATCCTACTTTTCTCAGCATCTTTCCATGCGATGTTGCAGATTTTTGTGTTTTACAGTTCTGCTGGATCCCCCGCTACTTTCTGCATCCCCCATTTCCCCAAAAAAATTATTTAAGAAAAATAAGGGCTGTTTCTTTGGCCATATGTCTCTCAGGGGTACAAAAACGGCTATATCTCGCAAGTTACTTATGCGATCATCTTGATTTTGGTCATGCCGGTCATGCCGAGTCACTAATGAGCTCACCTAACTGACTGCTCCACCATAATCTTGATTTAATTTATATTAAGATATTTGGATTAAAAAACTACCCCAAAATGACCTCTTATTTGGCCAGAAACAAAAATATTCAAATTTCTCAGCAACTATCCATCCGATGTTGAAGATTTTGGTATTTCCCAATTCTGCTGGATCCTTCAATGCTTTTTGCATTCCCCTTTCCCAATAATTTCCAAATAACAGCCAGGAGTTGCCTGTTGATATTTGCCTGCTTCTTCTAGTTAGACGAAAATTTTGTTGAAATGCCTCTTCATCATTCGCCGCAACAACTGTTTCCATATAGTTTTTAATTTTGACAACATGTCTTCGTTGAGGTTTGGAAAATGCCAAGAAATCCAAAAGAAACTCTTCCTCAGATTCTGACGATGAATTTTCATTTCCAATCACCAAATTATTGTCTTTCATTTGCTGTTCTTGTTTTTCTTTCTGCTCTGCAAGTTAAATATATTTTTATTATATTATTTCATTGATAATGTATTCAAAATAAACTTACTTCACTAAATTCGTTTTTGTATTTCTCCAGTGAAAAAAGCGCACCTAAATTAATTGCTTCTTTATTTATTTATAGATTTGAGAATAGTGAATTGAAAGTGGTCGTTTGACAGTTTAACAAATTCTAACAAATGTATATTTCCCAAATGGTTTAGAAAAAACCCAACAAATCCTAACAATGACAATCCAACAAATTTTTTTTGACATAACGACAAATGTCGACTATCGTCAAAAAAAAAGAACGCACCAAATATATAGTATGTCAATGAGTGGTGCCTTAATTTATAATTTGTGTAGGTCTAGGTACCATCAACCTATGTGGTAGTGTTGGATAAACATCGAAATATTTTACTATCGATAGTATCGATGTTTTTCGGAAAAACTATCGATACTATCGATAGTTTTTTAAAATCATTAATCAATCAAAGTGAAAATGAAATGATTCTGTTTAAATAAAACAAAAAAACAAGCTTTAAACAAAATAAAACAATGCGATGTTAGTTTATTATAAGTTCAAGAGAAATGTGCAAAGCATAGGTAGAAGGAAAAGCGAAAAGATATATAAAATAAGTCTTCAGAAATTTTTGAATTATGTTTGACAAAAAGAAAATGGTTTAAGTTTTTATCTTTGAGGCGATTTCTTTTTTTGGTCATTATCTCTCCTGCTTTGCAAAAAATTCGTTCAGAAGGAACCAAAGTAGCTGGAATGCAGAGATATACTTAATCGCGATTTCTCGTAGTTTACTTGTTGATAGATTCCAATACGTAAGTGAACAAGAACTTCTATCCATTAAAGATTTTTCCAAGTAGTGACGTATGGCAATTATGGCTTCTGCTTCTGTCAAGCGAGTTGAACTTGACATCTGGTCACGAACAGTCTTATATTCCATTTAAAATACATCTTCACTTGGTATGAAAAGAATGCGTTCCAAGTATTCCAGATTGAATAAAGAAACAAGGAAATAGTTTATCCGGAATATTCCATCAAGTAAAGAAACGCAAAAAGGGCTTTCCATATATTCCGAATATACGGAATGAATAAAGAAACTCACTCATTACTACAGTTTGTGTATCAAAGAACTGGAATTTGAATTTGCAAGTGTACAGGGATATCGAAGAGCTAAGACAAATTTTTAAAAAAGTTATATTCAATTTTGATATTGAAATATTTGCCTTTTTCGATAGTATCGATAGTTTTTTACTATCGATACTATTCCCGATAGTTTAAAACTATCGATAGTATCGATAGACTATCGATGTTAAGCCAACACTACTATTTGGGTTGATTGTACTCTGGATTCAACCTGACTCAGTTACAAATCGGTGGAAGTGGCTGAGTGGCCGTGAGGTAACTTATACCGTAACAAAAAGGTTCAGCAAGACTAATAATATGTTCCCGTAATGTGTGGCCGAGTCCACTACATGAGATAAACTCATGCTCTCATTTTCTTTCTAGTATGGATTTGAGTGAATGTTTTTATTATTCAAAACTATTGTAGGTTATTATCAATACTAGGATGTGAGGCACATAAGGAAATTAGATAATATTTTAAACGAAGCATGTACACTGAAAACAATTATAAAGAGATAATTAAATAGTCTAAGAACTGAAAATATACAGACAATTGAAATTAATAAATCTTAAGTCTCTTCCATTTGACTTCAAAAACCTAAGCGAGAACTGCAATACGTTTGTAACGAACTTTTGAATACCCTATTTCCCATATTTTTGTAAACCTATGTTTATGCGTTCGCCTCCCAGCCAGCCGCTGTTCCAGTTTCAGAAACAAAATTCTTCCTAAGCAGACAGGAAAAAACTCAATAAAATAAATTTTGCTTAGCCGATTTTCAACAACTGCTGATACAATATAAAAAAAAGCTTGTGCCACGCCCAAAGTTGAGACTTTTTATTTCCAGGGCAATTACTATGAGCTCAGTGACATTCAATCTTAAGCTTGCAGATCGATTTGCCCAAAACAACACAAAACTTTAATTTTAAAAATGTTTATTTTGAATGGAAATAGCGATTATGGGTGTATTTAACTATTCTTGAACCACACTCTCCTACAAAACCAAGAAAAACACACCGAAGTGTTCATCTTCTTACTTCAAAAATGTGACCGAGAGTTAAAAAAATTTAAAAACGAAACCATGTTACGACTTTTGACGGAAACGCCCCTTAAATGTAGACGTTTCTTAAAAATTTAAAAAAATAAATTTAAAGCATACTAACAACTGAGCTTTGATCGTTAGTCAATTTTTAAGCATAGTGTCGCTCAGAATCAAAATGGACCTATAAATTTTGAACAGAAAATCGAGAAAAAGTTCAAAAACTTATAACATCTAAACTATTGGAGATAATTATGCGAAATATTTATTTTGTATTTGTAAGTAATTTTATAAGATAAACAATAACATAAATATAAGGACCTAAAAAAAAGGATTTGATTTTTTTAGGCCTCTTTGATCCTGAAATATAAAAAAATGCCTTTTTGTATCTAAATACCAAAATATAGTACCGTTTTGATTTTGAAATGCACTAGAGAAACGGGTAGTAAAAGATTTTTTTCTTATAAAAGAAACATTAAAAAAGAAAATACTTAAATAAATAAAAGTATTTTTTCTATAAAAAAAACAAGTGAGTATAGTAACACAGTTTTATAGGAAAAAGTTTGTTTACAATGACAAATGTTTTGTTAAGTAATTAAATTTGGTTTTTTAAACGCTTAATAGAATTTCTTTAACGAAATCACAACAATTATTTTCTTCTTCTTCAGAATCTTGACCGGTTTCTCCTTCCAAATTTTTTCTGTAGAAATCCTACTCTTTGTTCTGGCGTCAGTTTTCACCACAGTGATGTTTTATGAGCTTGTCGATATCCGTTTTCTTTGCATCTGTTAGTAAAACTCCTAAATGCACTCGATCGAGGTCCATACCATTAAACTATTTTCCAGGACCTACGAATGACCTTGAAAAACCAATATCAGATTTATAACTTAACTCTCCCCTGATTCTTACGACGCTTATCTGAGTAAGCACGAAACGTTGGGTTGGTTTGAATTGAAAATGACATTTATTTGTCGGCTTAAGAGTTTCCTGTGCAGCACTCATCCAATCTATTACCGGACAATTTTCTGTTCCAAGTTTTATAACATTACCGTTTTCGGAAAAGATCTCTTGGTATTTTTCTAGGAACAAAATCGTTTTTTTCCTTTTTCACTTTTTTCGGGCAAATACTCTATCCGACTATGGGAAAGCCAATACGAAGCAATTGCTATAAAGGTTGTATTCTTATTTTGCCCGGCACAACCATCCGCGCAGAACCGAACTACTTTTATGCCTCTTATGTCTTGTTGACAAAGTGTGTTGTACACGGCAGATGCAATTTAATTGGATCCTTTTTTGAAGTCACTTTCCAACCATACGTACCATTGAACATTGTCTTTTGACAGTGGGGCTTTGGAGCTTCCTTGCACGACACCAAAGTTAAAGAGATTGAGTTGACGACTAAAGTATGCCGCTTGATCATGAACTTTCGGAAGTCCCATGTACTGTGAACTAAGTTCATAACTGCACAAATTCTTTCTTCTGTCAGATTTTAGCGCGCAAAATGAAAAAGGCCCCTTTTGAAAAAATATTACAGATCTTTGTTGTTATTTACAGAAGAAATAGGTCCGTTTTGAAAACAAAATCGTATATAGTGAAAATAGGACTGTTTTGATTATTACAAAAAAACTAGATAAGGTCGTTTTGATTCTAAGGTCGAAATTCAAATGCTTATAACTTTAAAAATAGATCCAATTGAAACCAAAAAGTGGGAGAAAACCATAATTTTGGCGCCATAATTTGATGATAACAGTTTTGTAAAGCTAAAGCGTAAAAATACAAACATTATACATACAACCGTTTAGAAGGTAGGGGCAATTTTCGAAGAAATGACTTTAAATCAAAAAAAAAAAAATATTAAAAAACAACGTCAACACTCAAAAAAAAAAAAGAACTAAATCTGGTTCGAAAGCCAGAATTTCGCTCCTTAATTTTCAATTAAAGAGAAGACGAACAACTCACACAAACCAGGAATCAACAAATACTAAACAACTGTAAGAATATTTTTATGTCTCAAGAAAATATTTTAAGTAATTCAAATATTGAAATTTGTAATAGCGGTTCAAGTGAAGATTTAAATGAAATAGAAATCAAAATGACTCAACCACTCACACGGACCTTAGATCCACTTAAATACATTGAAAAACTACCTAACTTTGACGGTAGAACAGAAGACTTACACATTACACAACTTAATGAAGAGCGTAGACGAGATTAGCCCAACTTTAAATAAATACGATGAAGCTTCACAGCTCATGTGCATTAATATCTTGAAAACAAAACTCATAGGTAAAGCAAAAAGATGTATCTAAATCTATCCACACCTAATCAGATGGATATATATGAAAGAACTCTTAATTAAAAACTTTGGAGGATTCAAAAACTCCCTTACACTCTATGACGAATTACGCCAAATATCATATAGAAACAATGTGATGAACTTTTATAACGACATACAGAGAAAGTTATGCGAACTCAATCAAAAAACTATCCAAGAAGAGAAACCTTCTGAAATAGAAAATAACAATGCAACCGCTTTAAACGTCTTTAACGAAAAATTACCAGTACATATGCGTACCGTACTCTTTGCATTAAAATCCAAAAATGTACAAGAAGCTCTTAACGAACTTACACAAGCAAATTTCATCAATGAAAGAAATGAAAAAAAATTCGAAAAACCCGAAATAAAAAATACAAATTACTTATCATAAACCTCAGAATTCTAAACCACATTTTAGTACCCAAATAAAACGCAATAGTAATTTCACACCAAACAAACCCTATCAAAACCAAAATTTTCAACCTAGAAATCCCACACACATAAAACCCCCTTTTAACTAGAACAATAGAAATCCTTATTATCACGGAAATAATAACGATCCAAATTACAAAAGAGGTCAAAATCCCCAACCCTTAGAAGTAGATCCTACACGGAAAGAATTTTTAGATCAGATCAAGAAAAATTAGCTGCAAATCACGAAAATCTTATGCAGTTTCTCACCCTAGCTCGGGGTTTTGTAAATTACGACTCCTTGTTCGCAATTTTCAAAATTGAACGAAATGAAGATATTGACACTCAAAAATAGCAAATTAGCACTTTTTTGGGTCAATAATTCGATCCTGAGAAATAAAACATTGCCATCGCGAATCGAAAATTGATCCAAATTTGTATCAATTTTATATTTACTCGATTGTAAATTGCAAAAAGCGAGTCGTAGATTTTCATCTTTTTGTTTTGAATCAAAAATATATTTTTGAAAAAATGAGTGGTAAAGTCGTAAATTGCAACCCCATTTTACTCAATTTGTAACAAATTATATCGCTTTGAGAGAAGCAACGTTTTCTATTTATTGGAAAGCATTTATTATTATTTATTGAAAGATGTTACTTGGCTGATTCTAGGAATCGAACTCGAGACCCTCTGCATACCAACCAAGCACACATCTACTAGGCCATGGTGATGCATCCAAGTGGGATATCAAAATTAATAATAAGAAGCAACCTGAATATAAGTTACATTTTAGGGGTGTTTTGAATTAAGATTATGTTTTATTGGCGAGAAAAATATACCTAGTCGTCTTATTTTGGACGTCTAACGTACAATTTTTTGTGATGATCATTTGAGTAAAGGTAAGAAAATGTATATAATGTGTAGTTGAAATTCAACCTTGTTCTCCCTATGTACATAATAGAACTACAAAAAGGCATTTATTGGAGACACAAGCGATGCCAGGGCCTAATGACTTATATTCTGAACGATTCCTGTATGTGCGTTGATATTCTGGTGGAATATCATTTCCCGCTAAATCCGAATGGCTTACAAAGATCCACTTTTAATATTAACCAGATTTATTTTTCGAGGATTTTACATTTCCTCAAAAGAGACAGTACCAAAAAAAAAAAAGATAATTATTTGTTCGAGGCAGGGATCGAACTCCGGACCTTCGACGTAGCCGTCAGACACACTTGAGTTGAATTTAATACTCAGTGATTGTAAATCACGAAACAAATTTAGCAAATCCAGATTGGTAAAAAGTATAAATGGAATTATTCCCTTGAAGTAGTAAATTGCGACAAAAAGGTTGTAATTTACTTTGAAGGGCACAAGCTTGAATTATAACTTTTAATTGTAAATCTCAACTTAGGAATTGTTGTAATTTGCGATGAATTGAAAGTTAAATTGCCAATCGTTCTATCAGTTTAGAATCAAAGCGCCGTGATTTACAAAAAAAACATGTTTTGTAAATTGCAACTGAATATTTCGCAATTGGTGATTTTTCAATTCTCTCCGTGTACTTCATCACAACTTTAGAAAGTACAACCCCAAATTTAACACTATCTTGAAAATGAGACTAAATATGAAAAACCTCCGAATCAGGTTTTTCAGAGACAAGCCTCGGAAACTTACCCTTACTTAAGCTAAGGGGCCAGTTATAGCGATAAGGAAAACCAAACCGAAAAAAATTTCAAATGGAAAATTTTGTATGTTCTGATTCGATTTTTAAGACAAATGCTACACTGATCGATGGCAATCAATGCAGAGTATTTTTTTTTGTTCATAATAATTTTAATTGAACAAATACTTTTTGTTAAAAATTTATTTTTTATTTTTCTTTTATACGTTTTACAGAAAAATGATTAAATACATTTTTAACAAAAAGTACAAGTTCAATTCAAATTTTTATTTGCAAAATAAATTCTCTGAGTTTTTTTTTGCCATCGATCAGTGTAGCATTTGTGTTTTAAATCTGATTATACTATACGAAATTTTCCATTAGAAATTTTTTTCGGTTTGGTTTTCCGTATCGCTATAACTGGCACCTAAGTAAAAATAATTCTGTAAAATTCTTCGACCAAGGAGATGAACAGGAATACGAGAACACCATTCATCATTTGGGAAACATTAATGTCAACAGGTCAACACTATTTCTGTTTCTGGGTTCTGGATATAATTTTCTTGTTTTTCGTGTATTACTACTAATTTATAAAATACTCTTGCCTGAAAAAGTTTGTTTTTATAGCCAGAAGTTTGATATTATTGATTAAAGGGAAAATGTTTTTTTCTTTTGTTTAAATGGTATGTTAAAATAAAACAAAATTTTAAAATGATTTCAAAAAACTATTTATTTCCATCAAGTAATATAAAACTTGATTAATAATGTATATAAATATTTAGAAATGAATATTTTTTTGTATTTCTTTTGTGGATGTATGGACTTTCTCGAATAAGACCCCAAATATAATTTCCCATCATTCTCTCATTGTATTGACCCTGATACCGATGTTCAAAATCCATGTGAAAACGCTCACCTTGCTCTTCCGAATAGGCCCCAATATTGTCTTTCAACTGTACTAAGTGAGCATGTAGCATATGCACTTTAAGGGACCTTCTACAGCCCATTATTTTAAAGTTGTCGAGCATAGTAACTCTGAAAATTCGTTGGTGGCCATTATTTTCTTTATTTGCGGACCTTTTTACACTTTCGTAATTTTCTTTAAGAATTACAGAATGAGCCAAAGGAAGAGAGGGAAATTTGTTGCCATTATGAAGAAGGACAGCTTTTAAGCTTTCTGTTGAGCTGTCTATAAAAAGACGTCATTCAGAATTAATACAAAGTATTCCAATTTCTATGAATTAGCCCTTCACATCATTACAAAAACAAAGTTCCTCTTCTTTAACGAAAAAGCAAGAAAATGCTTCATGACGCTTTCGTTGTGCAGTTATATTTACATCGCTTTCAAGCGAATTCCATTGCTTCAACCGAGAAGCAAGGATTTCAGGTTTACTTTTAGGCAAATTAAGATCTCTAACTAAATCGTTTAAATCTTTTCAGTTAATTGGTTAAGGTTCAAGACTTACGGATTGAGTAAGAAAGTCAAAATCACCATCATCTTGGCTAGAACTGGAAGTTTGTGATGGGAAAAAATCATTGTTATTCAGCTCTGGAGGAGAAGGTACAGGAAAGTTTTCATTATGTGGTGCAGAAGCAGATGATGATAGTAAATTCGGATAAAATATCTTCTTGGCGTTTTTCCCAGCCCGACGCTTCTTTGGATTAACCATACAAAAAAGCAATCTTGAACATGGTCAGTTGGTTCTCTCCATATTCTTGGTATAGCAAACCTCATAGTTCTTTCTTTTCCGCGATGCCAGCCTAAAAATTAAATAAAAAGCTTTCATTAATACTTATTAAAAAAAATCACTAGACCGAATTTGAATTCCGTGCCTTCTAGAATTACTTTGCAGCTGCTACATGAAAAATGAGGAGCCCAGGACTTATCTTGGCCTCGAATAGGAAGCCTAAAATAAGCTTCATAGGCTTCACAAAGCTTTAAATTAGTACTTAAAGACATACGTTTATTTCTTGCTTTTATAAATTCACCGCAAATGTAACAAAAAGAATCTGCACTATACTTACATGTTCTGGAAGCCAATTTTGATGCTAGCGTTAAGCTGAACCGCTGAAATGTGATTTCCAGCACTGACCTTGAACCACCTGAGTTATATATCTAATATTCATATACAAAGTTGATTTCATTTCCGTTGGATATGAAATCTAATATTCACATACAAAGTAAATTAAAATCCTCGACACAAACAAGTGTGTCATATTTCGTCTGCACGACGATAAATAATCAACGATATCATCATTCGTCTTCACGACGAATGATAATGCAATGTTGCAAAGTAAACTTACTCTGTCAACTTATCTTTTGGTTTTTTTGGGTGGGCGTTTGGCCACACAAGTAGTCGATGGTTCATTTGGAACTAGGAATGAAAAATTAAGGCAGTCACGGACAAACTATCAAACTGAATATAGCTCTTCTTCATCTTCCGTCTATTAATTTTAAATAAAGTCATAACACCAATATAAAGTAAAAGAGTTTTTTTCTTTTAATATGAAGGAGAAGTTTTTTTTCAACGAAAAACAAATATAATAAAACTGGCGCAGTCGCGGACGGATCTAATAAAAAACACGGTAGAAAATTAAATTGAATAAAAACAGTGCGAAATCAAATAAATTCGAATTTGTGACACATATAAGAAATTTAAAAAATTTAATATAATTACCTAACTTAAACGTCAGTGGTTCATATCATTTCATATGCAATTCTTTTCTTGTTTGTATTAATTGCATTATTATAAAAGTGGCTTATTTTACAATTTAAATTGTTTGAAAAAAAAAAAAAATAGTAATAACTGTGCACAATGGAATGAGTCGTTCATGCTCTAAACGAAACACAAGCAGCGTTAAACACTCTTGTTAGAATACAAGCTAATATGTTAGCTAATCCAGCATCTGTGCGGGAAAGAACACTAACAGAAATTAAACATATAACACCATTCAGTGGAAAAAATATTCAAGTGGCGGCTTTCATACAAACCGTTGAATATTATTTAAACAGAATCGAAGAGGATGCAATTAAGAAATTAGCAGTAGCAACAATTTTTCTGCAGAAAATACAAGGAGAAGCAAAACGAGCAGTAATCAACATAAGCGACATTGAAGATTGGCAGCAGATCAAGACAAAATTAAAACAACAGTACAAACCAGAGTATATGCCTGAATATTTATACTATAAAATTTCAAATATTAAAGTACATTCGGTAAGTGAATTACTAGAAAAAATACATGAATATAAAAATAAAGCAGAAGAGCTTAGATTATATTACAAAGATGCAGCACAGATAGATTTGACAGGAGTGGAGTCATTATTAGTTAATACTGTCAAAAGAATTACTCAAGGTACGTTAGCTTATGCTATTAAAAAAAAGAATACTTTTAAAGATATTGTGGATGAGTTAGACTGTGTAGATTTTGAGGATAATTGCATTAAAAATGAATACAGGATTTTTGAAAACAAAAATATGAATTTCGCAAAAAGAACACAAAATTCAAATAAATTTAAAAAAAATTTTGAAACTTCAAATTTTAGCAAAACAAACGGTCCAAACGTCAGAGAAAATAATAATAGAACTTTTCAAAGCAACCTCAATCAAAATACTCGTTTTCAAAGAACAGGAAACAATTTTAACCAAGGTAATGACTTTAGAAGACAGTCAGGAAATTTTAATAGCAACTATTATAGAAATAATAATAACAATAATCAGTATCAATATCAGGGAGGAAATTACAATCAAAGTAATATTTTTAGAAGGCAATCTGGTAATCATAGTAATACTAATAATCGAAATGCTGTAGTTCCAATGGATGTGGATCACATATCTGTTGATAATAGTTCCCAGAACAGACAATCAAATAATCATCAATTGTTGCAACAGGAAAATTCACCTCAAGGTAATGCAGATAGTATCGAGGTAGGAAATTTTTTTATCAATCTGGGGAGGAATATAGATCTCCCATAATAAAAATTACTATTGACAATAAAGAATATCTAGCTTTAGTAGATACTGGGGCACTTAATGTAAGTTTGATAAGTTCAAGTGTAAGGGATTTTAAACAAATAAAAATTCCCCCCGTCAAATATTCAACAATAAATAAAAGAGATAGTTTTAGTGCAGAAGTGAATACAACTTGTCCCAAAGAATTTATGTTACCAAAAAATGCATTAATTAAATGGAAAGTTCACAATTTTATTACAGATAGAAAATATCAATTTATTATAGGAACTGATATATTAAGATATACAAATGCAAAAATTGACATGGAAAACAATAAAATTATTATAAACGGACAAAATATTAATTTTCAAGAGGATCCATTTAATAGGATTACAGTTTTGGAAGTCACATTTAATACCGACCAAGTAGAAATAGAACATTTAAATGAAGAAGAGAAAATTGCATTGAATAAATTACTATTAAAATATGATCATTTATTTTTTAGAGAGGGAGATGTTTTAACACATACACATGTTATAGAACACGAAATTAACACTAATACGGATAGGCAAATAAATTCAAAAATTTATAGATATCCACAAAAATACGAAGAAGAGGTCAGGAAACAAGTAAGGGATATGGAAAGGCAAGGGATAATTAGAAAAAGTTATTCAAAACATACAAGTCCTTTAATAGTTATTCCAAAAAAGATTGACAATTCAGGAATACAAAAATATAGGCTCGTTATAGATTATCGTAAACTGAATGACATAACGGAGGATGATAAATATCCAATTCCGAAAATAGATGCCATTCTTGATAAATTGGGTAAAGCCCAATATTTCTCAACATTGGATTTAGCGAAAGGCTACCACCAAATTAAAGTTAGGGATGAAGACCGGAAAAAGACAGCATTTGTCACACCTCATGGCTTATATGAATTCATACGAATGCCATTTGGTCTTAAAAATGCTCCGGCAACTTTTATGAGACTTATGAACGAAGTGCTTAGGGATTTTATTAATAAATCATGTATTGTTTACATGGATGATATTTTAATTTTCAGTGTTTCATTACAAGAACACATCAATGATATTAAGAACATATTGAATGTTTTAAATAAAAATAATTTAAAAATCCAAATAGATAAATGTAGTTTCATGAAAAAAGAGACACCATTTTTAGGTCATGTTCTAACAAAAGAAGGATTAAAACCAAATCCAAATAAAATTAAAGTTATACAAGAATTAAAATTACCTAAAACAGAAACTCAAATTAAAAGCTTTCTAGGAATTACTGGATTTTACCGAAAATTCATAAAAAATTATGCACAAGTAGCACATCCAATAATTAAGTATTTACGAAAGGATAACAAAATCAATTTGTCAGACCCAAATTATATTACTGCATTCGAAAAATTAAAAGAGATAATAACTCATCATCCTATTTTACAGTTTCCGAACTTTGACAAAGCATTTACAGTAGTAACTGATGCATCTGATTATGCTCTAGGAGCAGTATTAACACAAGACGGACATCCTATATGTTATTCGTCAAGAACTCTTAACAAACACGAAAGAAATTACTCGACGACAGATAAGGAATTTCTAGCTGTGGTTTGGGCTTTAGGTTATTTTAGACCCTACCTATACGGAAGAAAATTTCACATTCTAAGCGATCATTTACAATAGATTATCTAAGGGGAAAAGATAACAAGGTAGCAGATTTTTTGTCAAGAATTAAAGAAGAAACAAGTGATGATCAAGAATCAATGGAAACAGAAACTATAAATATTCATAATGAAGAATTAGAATCAGATTCAGATTCAGATTACAGTGAAGCTAATGCAACGAAATGTTCAAGTGAAATTAATTTAACTGATGACTTAGTTACTATACATTCAGCAGAAGAAAATTTATTAGATTATATTCCAATAAAAGAAGACATAATAAATAAATATAGAACTCAAATAATTCTAGTTGTACAAAAATATACAGAAATGGAAACAATTTACGGAAATAAAATAATTTATTTAGAAGAAAAGGATTTCAACCGTTGTGGAGATTTATTAAAAGAAAATAATTTAAAAGGAACTGTTGGTATATTTTCAGAGTTAGATGATAGACGGTATAACATCTTTCAAGAAATTATTAGAAAAATTTACTCGAGTAGTAAAACTGTTAAATTTTTTAGATGCACATTAAGAGCAGAAAATATAAAAACAGAAGAAGAATTAATGAAACAAATTGCTTTATACCATACAAGAGAAAGTTACCACTCTGGAATAAATGAAACGTATCAGAACATTAAAAATAAAATATATTATCCAAAGCTTTTAGATTATATTTGGAGAGTTATAAATAATTGTGATCGTTGTAACGAAGTAAAATATGACAGAAACCCAGTAAAAGAAATTTTTCATTTGACGGAAACACCAGAAACAATCAATGAAATAATACATATCGACACTTATACAATTATGAAACATAATTTTTTAACCATAATAGATAAATTTTCAAAATTTGGGTTTGTTTATTATTTAAATGATAGGAATGCTTGTACACTGTTAGAAACTCTAGAAGAACATTTCACAAGAATTGGGAAACCATTAAAGGTTGTAGCTGACAATGAATTTAAAACAATTATAATAAACGAATACTTGAGAAAAGAAAATATTAATATCCATTACACGAAACCAAACAGTCATACTGGTAACTCGGATATTGAACGGTTTCATAGTAGTATAGCGGAAATATTCAGAATTATAAAACAGGAAGAGAAGGAGTTATCTATAAAACGAATTATTCAGTTATCAGTTAGAACATATAATAATAGAATACAAAGTACAATTAAATGTACTCCAGTAGATGTACAAAATTATAAAATAGAACACGGAAAGATAAGAGAAAATATTTTAAAAACTAAAATAAATCTATTGAATAAAGCTAACAAAGGAAGGGAAAAATATACTGATGATAGAGAGAAGGCATACATTAAAAACTATAAGGCAGTTAGACATAAGGAAGAACCTAGATATAGATTTGCAAAATTAGAAAACATTCATTCCACAAATATTAAACGAAAGTATAAATTTGCAGATAATCTTTATACTAGCAATGATGAGCACCCTGAACCTCATAACAGCAACGATTAATGTTCAACCGATATTAGATCAGAACGGATATATAGAAATCAATGGTAAAATTGAGGATATAGCAATTAAATGCGATTTCATTATTCATATAATAAAACCAAACGAAATTCTTAATGTTTTAATTGAAATTGAAAAAAATTTGGAGCATTTGTATACTAATCATGAAATGATGATTTTATCAGAAATAGAAGTTTTAAAAAATAAAATACATACTCTTATTCCTAAAGAAAGTCGTAGATCTAAACGAGGTTTAATAAATATGGTTGGAAGAACATCTAATGTTCTTTTCGGAACAATGGATGATATCGATAAAGATGATATAAAAAACCATTTAGATGTAGTAGGCAACAACATACATAACACTATAACAGTTTTAAATCAACAGGTCAAAGTGAATGACTATTTTAACAAGTCACTAGAATTTATTAAGAAAAATATAGTAAATGAAAGACAAATTTTAACTAACAATCTTAATTCAATAGATAGTGCATTGAAAAAAAAATTATTCTTCAAAATTTATATTTTGATAAAATAATACAATTAACTTTTCTGCGAAATTAATAGAAAATATTCAAGACAATGTAGTGTCCGCTCAACATGGTTTGATTCATCCAAATATACTTACAAATGAAGAAATTGAAACATATAAAATAGATTTAAATAAACTTAAATTTCTCAGAACTGCTGTGGTAGAATACAAAAATAATAATTTAATATTTATAATAAAAATTCCAAAAGATTTTGTTAAAATTCAAGTGAGAACTATTATACCAATACCAAATAATGAAATGAGAGAAATAGATGAGGAAATAGAACCAGTAGTTGATTATGATAATGAAACATATACTTACGATACTAAAAATATCCTAAATGAACTTAAATTGTCTAAAAACTGTGTAATTAGAAATAACTGTGAAACGATCATTAACAAAAATGTAGAAATTTTAAAAATAGATGAAGAAACAATTATACTTAAAAACGGAAATAAGGTAAATCTAAAACAAAATTGTAACTCAAGAAATACAATTCTGAACAAAAACAATTTAATACATTTCAATAACTGCTCATTCGAAATTTTAAATCATTTTTTTAATATTAAAGGAAAAATTTTCCATGAAAAATTCATATATCCAATAATAAATAATGTATCTTTTACTCCAAAGATCACTTTTGAAGAACTGACCACAAGTAATATAGAAAACGTAAGAAAAGTTAATGAACTAAAAACACATACAAATTTACACTATGGAATTTCAATAAGTATTTTTATACTTATAATAGTAACAGTAATAGCTTGGATATATTACAATATGAAACAGAAAGTCTTACAAAATGTTTTACCCAGAAATATGAAAGAAATAAAATTAAATACAATGGAACAAATTGATTTAAATGAAATAATTATTGAAAAAGCAGAAATAAATAAAAAACAAGATGATTTTCTAAAAGAATTGGGTATTGAATTACCAAAATAAGATCCATAAAATAAGTTTATATTATAATAAAAATCTTAAAATTTTATCATAATAAATTATTCAAAATAATAATAGTTTTAAAATAATTCTTGGATTAAATACTGTACGATCCAGGAGTATCTTTATTCAAAGGGGGGAAGAGTTATATATCTAATATTCATATACAAAGTTGATTTCATTTCCGTTGGATATGAAATCTAATATTCACATACAAAGTAAATTAAAATCCTCGACACAAACAAGTGTGTCATATTTCGTCTGCACGACGATAAATAATCAACGATATCATCATTCGTCTTCACGACGAATGATAATGCAATGTTGCAAAGTAAACTTACTCTGTCAACTTATCTTTTGGTTTTTTTGTGTGGGCGTTTGGCCACACAAGTAGTCGATGGTTCATTTGGAACTAGGAATGAAAAATTAAGGCAGTCACGGACAAACCATCAAACTGAATATAGCTCTTCTTCATCTTCCGTCTATTAATTTTAAATAAAGTCATAACACCAATATAAAGTAAAAGAGTTTTTTTCTTTTAATATGAAGGAGAAGTTTTTTTTCAACGAAAAACAAATATAATAAAACTCCTGCGTCAAACTTCATAATTATTTCACCGTTCGTTGCGCTCTTACTTAATAGACGACTTAGACCTTATTATGGTAGTTGACAGCCCATTATATATTATATTTATCATTGTTAACGGTACAAAAACAAACTTTGAAAAAAAAACCATATTTTAAGATATTTTTCAATACAAAGGATGAGAAAATCGCCATTTTTTGTACAAAAAAACACAACAAATTTTTTTTTGTTGACCTGTGTAATCAAACAACTATTATAATCGATGTTAATGAAAAAAATTTAAAACACCTAAATCACGAAGAAAAATCAAGACTAACAAAATTAGTCAAATATAATAATAAAACATTTAATAAAAAAGGTGACGATTTAACATTTACCAGTCAATTAGACACAACATACCAACTGACAACGAAGAATCCATATTCAGCAGAATTTGCAGATACCCAGAATCCCACAGAAAAGAAGTGGACAAGCAAATCCAAGAAATGAAATTTTTTTTTAATTTTTTTATTTGTTGTTGGGGAGAGCTTTTACAGCTCATGCACTGCGGTATCTCGAAGATTTCTATTTTGCCAACCCATGTGAGGTACTAGCGCAGTTCTGTTGCTCCAAACAGAGAACAGAACTTTAAGATATTCTGTGGATGGAAGGTTTTGAGTTTTTCCAAGGGAACGATCTCGACACCAAGTGTCCGCTTTCTGAGACGGAGGAGTGCTGGGCATTATGTGAGGATACGCAGAGATGTTTCTTCACTTTTGAGACATAGACGGCAAATGGAGTCTGTTGCTAGTCTCATGTTGTGAAGGTGTTTGTCAGAGGACAATGTCCGGTTATGATTCCAGTCACTATTTTGAGAGTTTTCCTATCTAGGTTGAGTAGGAATTTTGAGGTTTTGTAAGAATATTCTTTTACAAATTGTGTAGACAGTTTTGACCAGGAGTGGTTTGCTAAGCTGCATTAGATTACATGAGTAAGATGCTCTAGGCAGTGTTTTTGAACTAATTTTTGTTTACTCCGCAGAAGGGTTCAGGACCAAAAACTGGCAATGAGGCGCCCTCTTTGGCCAGAGTGTCAGCCCTTTTATTGCCATCGTATCCCTTATGTGCCGGGATATAATAGAGAATCACAAAATTTAACCTTACAAGTTCAGTGAGTATTAAGACAGTCTCTTGGACTAGCTTGGATCTTATGACAGGCGAAGCCAGAGCTTTTGAGGCAGCCCGGCTGTCTGAGAAGATTAATATTGTTTTATTTTTGGCGTTCGAGGAACAGAGCAAAGACCTATGCCTGAAATATGGACGAATGAAGACCAAGGCTGACTGAGAAGTTCGGACATGGTGATTCCCCGAAAATACCGAAACGAGTACCTGTTTCCATTTTTGAGCTATCCGTATACCAAACCAGGTCTTCGCTAGAAGGATGTGGTTTGAAGTTTTCCCTGTCTTCCCTGAGGGGGGTGACTGTAGAGAAATTCTGTGTGAAGTTATAATATGTATGGATTGTGATATCCAGACACATGCTAAGTTCCTTAAAATTTTCCAAGCTCCTGAGGAGCGATAGGTGGCCCCTTGAGTTTGGGTTGGAGGTTTCACATTCTTGGTGGAAGAGACGATGTAAGCTCAGTGTTGCTTATATTCTTATGAATAGGTGGTTTGAAGGTTATCCCAAAATTACACTAAGTGCAAAGATAGGTGTGGTCCGCATGCATCCCGTTATGCATGTCGTTGCAAGTCGTTGCATTTTTCCAGTTTCTTTATTGCAGTAGTTTCATTAGTTTTCGGCCACCATACCAACGCTGCAAATGTTATTGCGGGTCTCACTAAAAGAGTGTAGGGGCTATGCATCATTTTGGGTTTGAGCCATCAGTTTTTTCCGCAAATACTACGTCTTGTCAAGAGAAATTTTGATGCTCTGTTAGAAATGCGTTTTAGTTGAGGGTTCCATGACAATTTACTATCTAGAACGACCTTTAGATATTTTGCTTCTTTCGGAAATGGGCTTGTGTCACCATATAGAGAATGGCGTGTGAGACGATCTTGTTTTCGTCTTTTAGTAAAAGCAACAATAACTGTCTTTTTGGGGTTAACGGAAAGACCTTCACAGGTACACCAGTCTCGTACAATGCCCAAGGCTGGTTGAAGTCTATTCGATATTAATATTTATGAGAATCCCGGTATGACAATTGCTAGATCATCTGCAAAGCCAACTGCATAAAAGCCATGAGTTTTGAGTGATCTTAATAGGCTGTCTACATTGAGTGTTCGGCAAAGTAGTCGAGTTTATTTTTGGTATTGAAGAGAGGGATTTTGTCTTTAAGAGAATGATTCAATGGTCTGAACTATAATATGAATTCTAGTCTTTGTTTCTCTTAGGACGGTAGGTTGGACGGATTATAGTTTCTACATCTAGCTTAAGTCGAATGTGTCTTAGATCTGCGCATGATGGTTCCGAGGAGACATGCCAGTCAAAGATTAAATTGCTAGTCAAAGAAGAGGACAGAACCTCTTTTCTAGTTTTTGTAACAAAAGTGGGTTTCCTACCGATATTATGTACATTAAAATTTTCTTTTGAAATAAAATCAATAAGTGACTCACCTCTTTTGTTGATGTCTGTACTTCCCCATAGGGTATGATGAGCATTTGCATCACCACCAAAGGCAATATCTGTCTTGATGTTACGAGCGTGCTCGATCAATTTCATCAACCCACCAACGGGTGGCAATGGTACAGTGGATGTAGTGCTTGCTAGCTAAACCTCAGAGCTGTGAGTTCAAACCCAGCCTGGGCAGCAATTTTTATTTGTTTTCCCAAGTTTCAACTGGATGCCACCCGTGGAATTTCCTTGAGATAATTATCACCTAAAATCTAAAACCACTATATTACCTTTCTTTCTTATCTTTCTATTCCTTCTCTCCTTGCTCGCACATGTTAAATCATTCTAAGGGTATTCATATTCCCTTGAGTGTGAGTGCATTATAAAAAAAAGAGCGCAAAAGTGGCTCTGAATGGGAATTTAAGCTCCTGTGGCATCATCCCAAAAGCAACAAAAAAACGAGAAAGCCCCACCACACCTTCTCAAAATAATAGCCCCCAAGTAACAATTTAGCTTGTATAAGGGCCAATTTTTTGAGTTTGGCAAGTAATAGCTTGCATACGGTTCGTATAAGGCAAATTTTCGCAAGCCACACATTTCAAACGCTGACAATTAGAATAATAGCTAGTATAAGCCCTTTAGAATTTAATTTGAAAAGTTCTATACAAGGCTTGCTGATAAAGGTACAATATGGCCTGTATAAGGCCTTCTGAAGTTGTCAACTGAAAATTTAAAAAATATAAGCTGCTATAAGGCTCTCCACGACAAGTCAATGCAATCAATTTGTGTAAGGCTGGCCATTAAAGGCCTTACATAAAATAAATTAATTTGCTATTATCAATAGTCTTAGTTGTTAAAAATGTAATCGGTTATGTAAATAAAGAGAGAATGGTATATATGTACTGATTACTGGAAAACAGAGAAGTTTTTAAATTAATTCCAAACTGTAGCCAAAAGGCTACTTCCTTTATCGAAAATCTTCACAACTTTGTAGCACTGCATATATTATCCTTTTCACAGCCACATTTGTACGCGTTTAAACTGAGCACTTTTCGATTAAGATTGTCTAAAAGTAACTAACAAACGATAGTCAACACAGTCAAAACCTATTTTTTTTTTATTATTTATGACAGTTAATTTTAAAAGCTTGCTTTGGATGTTATCAAAGGTCATTATAAAAGCAATTTGATGACAGCTACCGCACATAGCTTGTCTAAGATGTTAAAACAAGCCTTATAAAAGCCATTTGATGACAGCTATCGTACATAGCTTGCTTAGGATGTTATCAAAAGGCCCTATACAAGTCATTTGATGACAGCTACCGCACATAGCTTGCCTAAGATGTTAAAAAAAAAACCTTATAAAAGCCATTTGATGACAGCTATCGTGCATAGCTTGCTTCAGATGTTATGAAAAGGCCCTATAAAAGTCATTTGATGACAGAAATCACACATACCTTGCCTGAGATGTTATAAAAAGGCCCTATAAAAGGCATTTGATGACAGTATTAACTAGTTCACATTTGATGCAAGAATTATCAACAGTGAATTGGCGCAGTGGTAGAGTGCTGGAATGGTACGAGGACGGACTCGAGTTCAAAACCCAGGTAAACAAAAACTTTTCATTTTTATAATTAAAATAAAATTTCAATTATTACAGAGTACACTAGAAAATGTAACGGGGGAGCTGGCTGAGGAGGAATTTAAATAAAATACAAATAAAAAATGTTATAAAAATACAATACATGCCTTGAAATAAATACAAAATTGATATTTTTTTTTATTAATTCAATTTTTTAAAATCCTACAGAAAAACGTGAAGCTGAACCTCAGCAAAATAAAAACACCAATTCTAAATATACATGTACAAACATTTAATTAATTAACTTTACCTGTAAATTAAAAAATAATTAACATTTTTACATGGTTTTATGCCTTTTCCTTTTGTACTTAGCACACAAATAGGTGTTTAAAGAGCTTTGTCTCAGTTCTTCAAAAATCCATTTTTATGTTTTTTCAAGATTGTTACTGAACTATTAGTCTCAGACTTTGTTTTTAGTCCGGTCAAAATAGACAAAAAAATAGTGCTAGGTTTGCAGAAATTCGCATAAAGCTGAAAATTGGTACAGACTTTGGGAACACTATTTCCAATAAAGTAAGCAACATCCCCATCGATTCGACTGGTGCGTTAAAAATTATTCAAGGTCGAAAGGTCAACTAAACGGTTTTTTCAATTTTTCTGGTAAACGGCAGGATTTATCATAAAAATACATGAGACAAAAATGTAGACCATGAAATTATCTACAAAACTTATTAAAATCATTTTCTTGTTAGAATAACCATTTCGGAGATATCGTGATTTTAAAACTTGATATGCTCATAACTATATGCCACATGCATAAATTTAGTCCAGTCGACAGGTTGGAAAAAGTGGGTGAAAGGTGGAAAAAGGACGGAAGCTAATGAAACTATCAGATAGTGGTGAAGGATAGTTAATAAATATTCGAAAAATAAATAGTCGAAAAAAGTGGGTCAGACAATTCTGTCTGTCTGTCTGTCTGTCTGTCCGTCTGTCTGTATCGGCACCTACAGCCTAAACGGCTGGACCGATTTGCTTCAAACTTGGTATATAGTATTATTATGACGTCCTACAGAGGGGTTTTTGGTATTAGCATTCTAGCTTCAAAACTAACGGTACCTGCCATACGATTTTTAGTGAAAAATTGATTTTTCTCAAAAACGGCTCCTACGATTTTGATAAAACTTTCTGAATAGTGTTTTCTACGCAAACTTTATGTTTCAGTTGGAATAGATTTTTCAGGAAAAGTCTTATAACGGTACCTCCCATAGGACCGGTTTTTTTAAATCCGATTTTCTCGTAAGCCACTTGACGGATTTCGATGAAATTTTTAATGTAGAAGCCCTTTTATAAAAGAAATAATATAAATTCTTAAGTTCTTCAAAAAAAGTTTTTTAAAAAAGTTTCAAAATTTTTTTTTAATTTTTGTTTTTTCCAAAAACGATTTATTCTAAATTTTTTTAATTTTATTTGTATGATAAAAACTACAAAGTGCTAGAAGTTGGCATACTCAAAAAAAATTTGGAATATATTTTCGAAAAGTTTTTCAAAAAAAACTGTTTTTTGAAAAAACTGGTCGAACGATTTTGAAAAAAATTTTCGTAAAAATTCAAAAACGTAAAAGAAACCTGATGGTTTACTTCATTTTCTCTAAAAAACGTTTTAGGTATTGATTTTCAAGTGATTTATAAAATTTCATATGATTTTTTTAACGCTTTTTTCCCAAAATCTCAAGCACCCAAGACCATTTTAACACATTAGAGCAAGTTTGTACGACCCAGTCGTGCACTTTATTTTATAAGTTGTTACTGCGAATAATGTACTGTGGCAGTGCGTACGTGCCTAATGTTGATAAAAATAGTCTTATAACCATGCATGCTGTTTTCGTATGGTTATGTTTGTTATATTGCTTTATTTACTTAGGACCGATTATGTTTTTTTTTTGCATGTTCGTTTCTTGCATCATATCGTTATTTTAAATGATATCATTTCTGTCTTTATTAGGTTCTGTTCGTGATATTTCAGTGTTCAGAACATACTGTTGGAGATAAAAGGTTCATTTGATAAAACTTATATATAATCTCGAAACACTTCATCCGTCGTTATGCACTGCCAAAGAACTACGATTCCGATAAGGTGATTTCATTATTGTCGTCGGATGGTGTTCTCACTATTAGCATTTCCAAACCAGTATTTGAAGACAAATCTATATCGCGTGATTTTGATAAAACTTTCTGAATAGTGTTTTCTACGCAAACTTTATGTTTCAGTTGGAATAGATTTTTCAGGAAAAGTCTTATAACGGTACCTCCCATAGGACCGGTTTTTTTAAATCCGATTTTCTCGTAAGCCACTTGACGGATTTCGATGAAATTTTTAATGTAGAAGCCCTTTTATAAAAGAAATAATATAAATTCTTAAGTTCTTCAAAAAAAGTTTTTTAAAAAAGTTTCAAAATTTTTTTTTAATTTTTGTTTTTTCCAAAAACGATTTATTCTAAATTTTTTTAATTTTATTTGTATGATAAAAACTACAAAGTGCTAGAAGTTGGCATACTCAAAAAAAATTTGGAATATATTTTCGAAAAGTTTTTCAAAAAAAACTGTTTTTTGAAAAAACTGGTCGAACGATTTTGAAAAAAATTTTCGTAAAAATTCAAAAACGTAAAAGAAACCTGATGGTTTACTTCATTTTCTCTAAAAAACGTTTTAGGTATTGATTTTCAAGTGATTTATAAAATTTCATATGATTTTTTTAACGCTTTTTTCCCAAAATCTCAAGCACCCAAGACCATTTTAACACATTAGAGCAAGTTTGTACGACCCAGTCGTGCACTTTATTTTATAAGTTGTTACTGCGAATAATGTACTGTGGCAGTGCGTACGTGCCTAATGTTGATAAAAAAAATCTTATAACCATGCATGCTGTTTTCGTATGGTTATGTTTGTTATATTGCTTTATTTACTTAGGACCGATTATGTTTTTTTTTTGCATGTTCGTTTCTTGCATCATATCGTTATTTTAAATGATATCATTTCTGTCTTTATTAGGTTCTGTTCGTGATATTTCAGTGTTCAGAACATACTGTTGGAGATAAAAGGTTCATTTGATAAAACTTATATATAATCTCGAAACACTTCATCCGTCGTTATGCACTGCCAAAGAACTACGATTCCGATAAGGTGATTTCATTATTGTCGTCGGATGGTGTTCTCACTATTAGCATTTCCAAACCAGTATTTGAAGACAAATCTATATCGCGTGATTTAACTTTTTCCTTTTCGGAATTCAGTTTTAAAAAAAATTAAAATCAAACGAAAACAATTTTTTTTGTTAAAGTAAAAGTAAGTTTATTCTACTTGTTCTCTTGTGTATAGCCCGCAAACAACTCAACTCTTATTTTCAATTCTTTTCTCATGCCAAGTCTTAGAATTATGCTTATCAGTAAAATAACCGTTCTCATGAAATTAGAATCTCTTATTTCACTGTCTGCTCCGTGAAGGAATGTGCAGATTGTTGCAGTATATTATTAAAAGTATCCGCCAACCGGAAATCTAGCATTGACGGAGAAGAATGTGTCATATATGTAACTTCTCCCCCCTTTAGTTTGAAATTCTCCTGAATTTTATTATTAATTTTTACTTTAATTTTGTTTTGTAAAATAAAACTGAAAAAATCTAAAATGATTAAAAATATAATAAACGTGTTAATTCCATAAGATATATTCGTATGCTACTGCAGTTCTACAATTTTTTGAATACTGCACATTTTCATTTTCAAATTTAATATCTTCTTAGGTTACTTTGCTGCTAAAATTTGTAAAAGTCTTATTCATTGGATAATACAAACGGTCTTTAAATATTTTTTTACATTTGTCCAATAATGTTTTAAAATTCATATTTCACAATTATTAAAATTAATTAACATATTTCCCGTTACATTTAAATTTCTTTCGTCACAATTTCGTGTTATGTTCAGATTGTTTGCATTTTTAATAATAATTGTTTCATCATCAATAGTTAAAATATCAGTTTCGTTATTTTTTATAAGCTTAGGTACTGTTTTCTTGGTATACACAATTTTTACTTAATTGTAGTTCATTTAAATATTTACTTTCTTCATATTTATATGTTACATTGTTTATTTAAATACAACTTCCATGGGACTGTCCATTTCTTCTTTCATTAAATTTGGAATAGGTAAAATGATTTTAAGCTGAATTTTTTCAAAATCTTTGGGATTTTTAATAGCAAATAACAATAAATTTTCTTTGAATTTAATTACTCCCATTTTAATATATTTCATTTTATTTAAATCAATTTCATATTTTTGTATTTCTAAATCAGTTAGATAACATATTTGGGTTTATTTGTCCGTATCTAGCCGAAGCTATATTACTTTGAATATGATAAATTTTTTCATTTATAATTTGTAGTTTAAAATACTGGTCATAAAATAAATTGTTCTGAATTTCTCTACTTGATACACTATTTAATTGACCTAATATAACTGCTTTATCTTTTTCTAAAACTGTTTTTAATTGTTGGAATGTTTTGTTAAAATAATCGTTTATAACTACCTGTTGATTAATATTGCTTATAGCATTGTGATTATTTATTTCAATATTTGTAAAATGATTTTCTATGCTAACTCTATCCTCTTCATCCATCGATCGTTCCAAACAACCATTTAGATGCGCTTCCGACAGTATTTGCATTTGCAAGCCCTCTTTATGTCTTTTTTCAATTGGAATAAGCGTTTGTATTTTATATTTAAGATGTTTAAGTTCGGTTCGAATAATTTCTATATGTTCTATAACCAATCCTTTTATATTTATTGAAACGTTGTCCAAAATGTTAACTTTTTCATTTGGATCTATGACGTGAATAATAATGTCTGTTTTTGTTATTTCCTTTATTTCGTTAACATTGAGTCTTCCGTTAGCTGGTGATACCAGTAGAAGTAGGAAGATTGTCATGAAGAGCTGAAAATTTAGGTTGTCTTTTTATATTAGTGAAATGTATATTGGAGAGCTTACTCCTCCTAAATCTAGGCTGATGTTTATTTCTAACTGCTTTATAATTATTAATAAATCCTGTCGATCTTGTTTCTCGATAAGATTCTCGTCTTTTGTTTGCTTTTTCTATACTACTTTTCTTCATCATAACTAAATTATTTCTGATTTTATCGAATTCTAATTTACGAAATTGTACTAAGGCTGGGCTGGTTTTAATTGTTGAATGAAATCTTTCATTATAATTTCTAATTGCCTGTTGAACTAGTCTCTTAACTGAAATGTTTACTGCGTTTAATTTTCAAATCCTACACTTTTCCAACAAGGTGCTGTGAAATCTTTCCACGTCGGAATTTCTGGTGTGGAAATTGTGGGAATTAGTCAGATGAAAATCAATATTTTCGTTTTGTAAAAATTCTTTAATATGAATTGAGTTAAGCTCATTGTCAGCTACAATATTTTTTGGTTTTCCTGATATAGCAAAATGGCTCTCTAGTTCTTC